>CAUYRT010010933.1:0-15313 GCA_963574885.1 Lepilemur ruficaudatus | reverse complement strand
GGCATGGCAGCGCGTGCCTGTAGTCCCAGCTACTTGGGAGGCCGAGGCAGAAGGATCTCCTGAGCCCAGGAGTTTGAGATTGCTGTGAGCTAGGCTGACGCCATGGCACTCACTCTAGCCCAGGCAACAGAGCGAGACTCTGTCTCAAAAAAAAAAAAAAAAAAAATTTAAATCCATGATGTAATTTGTTTTCTATCATTTGCCTTTATCTCCTGGGAGTAGTATACCCTTCATCTTCAGAATCTATTTAACCAGGAGTTCTGGTTGGTTGACTTTTACTCAGTCCACTAGTTTTTACTTTAACCTTCCTCCTCTACCTCCTCTTCCCAAAGTAGAAACTCATATTTTAGATATGCAAAGTTGGATTTCATGAGCAGGATAAGACTTCAAGAGAGATGCCTTTAAAATGAAAATTTGTTTTAGTTACCATGTCCTAAGCTGTGTTTAGAAATCAGGTCTGGCGAATTTAAAGCTTCAGTGAGCAGAAAACTTGCATCTAGCCTGACACCTTGTAAGCCTGGTTTCAGCTCAGGGTCATTTAAAACAACCTATTTATAAACTCATGGGAAAAAAGCTGGGTTTTCAATAGCAGGAACTACTGACCCTGAAACTACAGGGAGATGAGTTGGGTGCCTTGATGATACAGACGGTTGGCCATGGCAGTGTCACAGATGAGAGCGACAAGGGCTTTGCGGGTCGCAGGGTCCTAGAAAGCTTTCAGAACAAATCAATAACCAGTACGATAAAGCAGTTGTGTGAAATTACTACCTTATTCAAACTCATGGTGTCCTAACCTGTTGAGCTACGACTCGAGCTTTTGATAAGGGAAGTGTGAGAAGAGCTCATGCAAGTTTAATTTTATCAAATGGTGTACTCTTTCTCTTCCCTGCTCTCCACCTCACTTATCAGCCTTTCTTTTTTTTAATCAAAGAATTCATGATTTTATTTTGATGAGACATACTTTAATTTTGTGAAATTTTGCAAATACAGTCTACACAGAAATATAATGGCTGTGGTCTTAGGCATAGATATCCTCTGCTATACTCACCAAAGACTACAGATATGGATAGATTTTCTACAACAAATTCTGCCTGAGAAATGGGGGCAGTATAGCCAGAGATTAAGATCTCAAACTGTGTGGTCAGAAAAACCTTAGTTAGAATCTCAGTTCCACAACTTAGGAGCTGTGAGACTTTGAAAGAATCATTTAACCTCTCCAAACCTCTGTCCACTAATAGAGATAATAATCATACAGTCTCTCTCATGGGATTGTTATAGGAGTTAAATGAGATAATGCCCATAAAACACTTAATACAGTGCCCATCGTGGAGAAACACCACCAATAAATGTAGCTCGTATGGTAATCATGATCCAAAAGCCATTTGAATGTATATTAACGTTTATGTTTAGAAACAATTAATGAAATGGTATAAGAAATTACTCTGAAATAAATTTTATTGCTTTTCTTGTTTTGTGACATATCTTTAGTGCTGAGAACTTAGAAAAACTGATAAATAAAAAGACTATAAAATTGACCCTTAATCCCATCACCCAGAAATAACCATTATTATTCTATACTCTATATTGACTATGTAGATTTTTTAAAGAAAAACGAGATTCTATTTTATTTGTTCAGCAAATACAGTACTTACTATATTCTTATTATGTCCTAGACACTGTACATTTTTTTAGCCTGCCTTTCCTCCATAATATATTGTGCAAATGTTTTTATGACCAGCCTCAGAAGGAGCTTGTAAATGCCTCCAGCTTCCTCCAGGGTTATCTCAGATTTCCATTAAGTCTTTTACAACTTTCCTGGATGAGTGAGCATACAGGAATTAAATGTGAAATTCATAAGCTGAAATTGAACAGAAAAGGTGAGGAGGACTGCTAAAATAAAGAACATTGGGGAAGTAATGACAAGAAACTGGACAAGAGTCAGGTCGCCGAGTTCTAGGGCACTTAGGTCTCCCGTTTTAAGGAACTGTGACTCCTTAAAGCCCTCACCTGCCTAGCACGTTCCCCTAAGGGGGATGAAGTAGATACTTTGCAAAGTTTCTCTAAGCTCTGGAATACCAAGACCCAATCATCGGCCTGCTACCAGGAGATGGCCCTAGTGATGTAACAGTGCCTGATATGGGTTGTTGGTATGAAATGACAAGGGGGTAATGAGTTTCTAGACATGGCCTGGAGAGAATGACATACTTTAGACAAGTATTTTTTCACATTAGCAGACTAAGAGGGTCTTTAAAGCAAGTGTTAAGCTCAAGAGAATAAAAATTATAACAGAAAAGTGCTTTAATGTTAGGAGAGAAGGGGAGAAAGTACAGCTGGGGGATAGAGCTAATGCTTGTCTTAAAGACCAAATGTGATATATAGGCCCTTTGGGAAGGTGTAGCTCAAATAAAAAAAGTGCAGAAGTCAAGACAACACCCACTGTTTTTCCTTTAAACTTGCACTAATTTTTACATAACTAAAATATGACAAGGCCAGGATCAGGTGGAAAAGAAGCCACATAAAATATTAATACTTGCACACAGACTGTTTTTAATCCAGAGTTCCCTTTCGATTTTAGAACTTGGGCTCTTGATCTGTCCTTTTCCTTCTTCCAGAAGTTGCTTCCAGAGCTTCTGTTCTTGGATTAGCAGCTCCTCTCCTCTCCTGGGCCAGTAGATGTAAGGATACTTCTGAAATGGAATCTGCCCCACTGCACTGCTCTCAGGGACAACGGATGCTTTCTGCCTTGTGACCATTAACACCTGGTTCCGGGGCAGGCTTTTGGCAGCACCTGTCAGGGTCCCATGGGGCTGTGACCTGAGGTCCCCAAGGTGCCTGCTTCTTCGTGACTCTTCTCAATTCTGTGAGAGAGCAAAGGAAATGATCAGCTCTGAATGAAATCCCGTTGTTGTGAAAGAACAGAAAGGATGATGTTATAATTAACAACCAGCGACAATCTGTGTGTTTCCCACCCCCAGGCCTCTGCCCCAGCAGAGGGAAAGCCTTTTCATGAGCAGCACTTTGCTGCAACTGAATTTAAGTTTGCATGGTTATTTCTGTTGTGAAACTCATGCTTTGGGGGGACCCAGAGTCTCTTCTGTTGTTTTTTTCAAAAAGCCACAGTGGGGTGCTATAGCGACAGGATCTCACCATTAACTTTTAATTTCTTTGCTTTTGTTGGTCACTTAACATTATTTAAAAGTATGTTTTGGCTGGTGAATAACGCTTTTGGATTGCATTCAGAATGCATAAACAGCTGTTGTAAAACTTGCTCTCTTGGAAGGGAAACCTACACAGAGGGGCCAGGTGGTGCAGTGGATTAATGAGTGAGCTTTTAAACCTCTGTGAGACCTGGGTTCGAGTCCTGCCTAGGTCAACCCTGAAAGATGAGGTGTCAGTTTTGTTTTGCTTTTGAATTCCAGTCTTGTTTGTCCAGAATCCCACAACTCCCCAAATCATTTGGCCCGTATGTACACAATTGGCAGTTTCTACTCAAGGGAGGGCCAGTCCTGAAATAGCAGGGTGTAGCAGGTCAGCACTGAAGTACATTGGCAGAGATGAATGGGGAAGTTCCGAGCTTATGAACACCTGCCAGCTCAAAGCCTCGCTTGGTCCAATGCAATGATTTCCTCACTTTTTCAAGCACTAAATTTGGTAGTGACAGGAAGAAGTTTCTCAAGATTTTTACAGGTATCGTGTGCATGCAAGACTGGAACTGGATTTAAAAGCCTGCATTCTTTCATTGCAGACATCAGGATCTAGAGCATGATTTTATAGCCGTGTTTGAAAAAATTGGTTTCCTCTTGCTCAGAATACCTTGGCTTTTCTCCTCCTTTGCTTTGTTTGTATGTAATTTTGCTCAAGCCATTTATTCTGGGGTCTCAATTTCCCTGTCTGTGAAACAGGAAAACCCTGGAGACATTATTTTCTACATTCTTAATTACCTGAGAGGAGCATTTTGAAAATTGAAATTGTGTTTTCAAAACACAACTAATTCGCTGGGTGACAATATTTGGGTCCATACAAAGTATCATTATTGTGAGAGGAATTAGCTTTGCAGGTCACCTCTTTTGACTGCCCAACTAGTAATTATGTAAGTTCAGATT
This sequence comes from Lepilemur ruficaudatus, assembly GCA_963574885.1. Taxonomy (NCBI): domain Eukaryota; kingdom Metazoa; phylum Chordata; class Mammalia; order Primates; family Lepilemuridae; genus Lepilemur; species Lepilemur ruficaudatus. The sequence continues at coordinate 11,210 of CAUYRT010010933.1, read as the reverse complement.
GTGCTGAGTTTATAATATTTTCTCTGAAGACATCAACCAAGATTGGATGACTAGAATATTAGGAGGATTCTACCCAAAACAGCAGCCGTTGGCAGACAGCATCCTCAGTTGTGAGCATGGCCCCAATAATGGGCTCTTAACCTGTGTGGACCCACTTTATGTTTAGGAATTGGCCTCATTACCTGGAGCACAGGAATGAAATACTCCTCGGTACAAAGGCCAGCCCTCCTTCTGCAGGGAAGAAACAGTTGATGCGTAGTTTGGATGAACAGCAAAGCATTGTCTGTACACTCGCGGTGGTTTGCTCATTCTTCTTACTTCTCCATCAGGTTCATCAGCACCAGGACCGGGGAGAGACCTTTCAGTGCCAGCTGTGCCCTTTCACTTCCTCGCGCCACTTCAGCCTGAAGCTCCACATGCGTTGCCATCAGCACTTCCTGAGGACAGAAGCCAAGGTGAAGGAGGAGATCCCAGACCCAGATGTCAAGGGATCTCCCCACCTCAGTGACAGTGCCTGCCTGGGGCAGCAAAGGGAAGGAGGAGGGACAGAGCTAGTGGGGACCATGATGACGTCTAACACTCCAGAGAGGACTAGCCAGGGAGGGGCTGGCATCTCGCCTTTGCTGGTGAAGGAGGAACCCAAGGAAGATAACGGCCTGCCCACCTCCTTTACCCTGAATGCTGCCGACAGGCCCACCAACCACACAAAGCTGAAAGACCCCTCCGAGTATGTGGCCAACAGTGCATCAGCATTGTTCAGCCAGGACATCTCTGTTAAGATGGCGTCTGATTTTCTCATGAAGCTGTCAGGTACTTGAATAGGGTTGTTTTCTCCCACTCTCTCTCTGTCTCTCTCTCTTTCTCTACTAGTATTCTCATCTGTAAAATAAGCTGGTAGGACTAGATGATTTCACGGTCTCTTTAAACTTGAATAATCTACACTTTCATAAATTTTCTCCTTGACTTTTGTGTGTGTGTGTGTGCGCGCCCGCGCGCGCACTCCTTTAGAAGTAGGAATTGCTTTGGTTTGGATCTCGAAACAATAGGGATTGTTGATTTCCTTCCATTTTTTCCCTTTTATGGGTTCTTGTTGGGGGGCGGGGAAGGTCACTTAGCCAGGTTTGTGCCATTTGCTTTGTGTGGCCTTGGCTCTGTGTAATGTGTCTCTTCATTGAATTCTTTAAAGTACCTGTGTGGGATACCTCATTTCACATTATTCAAATTCTTTACTGTCTGAATTAGAAAGATTTTTTTTTTTTTTTTGAGACAGAGTCTCACCCTGTTGCCCGGGCTGTAGAGTGCCATGGCATCAGCCTAGCTCACAGCAACCTCACACTCCTAGGCTCAAGCGATCCTTCTGCCTCAGCCTCCCGAGTAGCTGGGACTACAGGCATGCGCCACCATGCCCGGCTAATTTTTTACATATATTTTTAGTTGGCCAATTGATTTCTTTCTATTTATAGTAGAGACGGGGTCTCGCTCTTGCTCAGGCTGATCTCGAACTCCTGACCTTGAGCTATCCACCTGCCTCGGCCTCCCACAGTGCTAGGATTACAGGTGTGAGCCACCGCGCCCGGCCTGAATTAGAAAGATTTTTAAAGGACATATATATAGTGACTACTATTAGGAATGATGGACTTTTAAATTTTGAGCAAATGATTATGGTCTTTAATTTTTTTTTCAGTTTCTTTTTTTTGTGGGAAGTTTTTTATTGTGGTAAAATATGCCTAACATAAAATTTACCATTTTAACCATTTTGAAGTGTGAAGTTCAGTGGCATTAGGTACATTCACGTTGTTGTGCAGCCATCGCTGCCATCCATCTCCAGAACTTTTACATCTTCCCAAACTGAGACTCTGTACCCATTAAACAGCAACTCCCCACACCCCTCTCCCCTCCAGCTCCTGTCTCTATGACTTTGGCTACTCTAGGTACCTCATGTAAAGTAGAACCTAAAAAAGATTTTTTAAACATCTTTTCCAACTGTACTATTGGCTGCCCTTTGAAAAGAAGACAATATGAATTATAAAAATGTGATAAAAATGTATTCTTATCAATTGACATTACTTTCCATCACCATCAAATTACACATGATGTTTCTTTTTGTTTTGGTCATTTTTTTTCACTGTCTTTGAGGTTGTGATGTTGAACAGGAGTGTAAAGACGTTATGGAGCACTGTTTTTCCTGACTCTTTCGGAATTATAAGACGTGGGATTGTGCTGCTACTTGTTACGTTTTTAAAAGCATGATTTAAAATTTTAAAGGAGATGTAGAGGGTGGGGAAAGGTCGGTTTAGAATTGGTTCTGTCTTTCAGTGAAGATGGCAGTCCCCAGGATGATTTCCAAATGCCATTTCAGCTCTTTGGAGATTGACAATACCCTTTTAAATGGAGAATAATTGGTCACCGCCTTCCTTTAAATGGACTGTGAGTTGCATTTCACTAAATGTCATTGCCAGGTGAATTAGAGGTTCAGCTTCACTCTGAAGTCCCTTTGCTCTGTGACACTTCAGTCGGGTCTTCTGGAATGTCCCCCATGTCTTTGCCCCTCTGGTGTGGGAGACGCTAGTTGGAAGAAATGAGGAAAGATAAGGAATGGAAAATAAGGCGTCTCAGAAATTAGCTGAGGAGGAAAAGAGAGCAAGGAATGTTCCAGTGAAGCACACTGACCTGCAGTGGGAATGAGGAAGTCCTATGCTGGAAATGGCCAGTCACAGGAATTAAAATGCATCTGACAGCAGCGTTGAAGATCAGTGTATTCTCTACTCTTTTACCTGCCAGCTCCCCCCACCACCACCTTCTCCCTCTTCCATCCTAATCTAGGGGAAAATGTGATTTTTAGACATTTTGAGTTTTATATTTAAAAATTTTTGAAAATGTAGGGAAAAATGCACGTTTTCAGTTTTTCTTCTGTTGCCCTGATCCTTAGGATTTCACCTCCAGGGGAACTTTGGTTTTTCCTTGGTGGTCTCTCCTGCCAATATGGTAGCAAAGGGGGCTGCTTTTCTGGGCTCTTACAGTGCAATCCCAAGGGAAGGAATGCAAATGCAAACTTCGCTTAGCATAGCTTAGAAAAGGGAACATTGCCTGACTTAACAGACTGGGACAAACTAAGTGAGGGTGAATAACTCTTAGTAAGGTGTTACTGTCTTTACCCCAGGGCTCCAGGGAGGCGAGTTGGGAGGAGGGAAGGTTTGGTTTTTAGATAAAACGCTGATGTATGATACACTATGCCTGTTGGGCTCAGCTCTCAGTGCCCACAACAGGCTGTAATTAGCTCCAGACTCAATCTCAGGGAGCATAAGAGAAGGTCTCAGCTGCTTAGAGCCAGCATTGCAAACAGCAGAGACACAAGGAGAGAAGCCAGTTAGTAGGTTGGGGTGAAGAACTGTGCACCAAAACCTTATACTGTGATCTGTTTTTTTTTTAGTTAGCTGTTGATGGGAGGTTGTTTATGGTTTGGCAGTCAGAATATTTACTGACTGATCAATTGGCATAAGAAAACAGATAACAAATGCACACTATTTATGCAAAAGGCCCATGCAGCTATTTTATGGTGGCTTACTGGAGGTCCTGAAACCTGACTTGTGTGCACTGTTACCTAGCAACCTGTTATAAAGTCACCAGGGAGTGAGATGCATCAGTAATTTTTTTGTGTGTGTGCATATTTGGATGTAAATGTAAACTTGGTGACTGTGGCAATGCAGCCCAGGAGAGGGGAAGATACGTTAAAAGGAAAGTAATACATTTTCTGGAGGGATTTTTGCTTTTTTTAAAAATTCTACTAACTCTCTGGTTGGTCCAGCCATGCAGTTGATAGCAGCTCTCACTATGGTGCTCTACCTGGCTGTGTCTGTGGATATGATTCAGGGACAAAAAGGCCAAATCCCAGGGAGCTGTGCTTGAGTTTCTGGCTTTTCCCGTTGTCAAATGTAGTGCAGTAGTGGTTAGCCTCGGGACTTGTCCCTTGGCGTCATAAGGGCGCCATTGTTCTTGCACTGAATTTTTTCACTGGGCTCTATCCGTGCACCTGCTGGTACTGTAGGGTGCAGCTGTTTGTGGGCACTGAGTCTGTGAGTCTTTGTGCCAGCCAGATCACTGTCTGCAAAACTGGAGCACAGTGACAAATTCAAGCGTGGAGACACCTACTTCTTTCCAAAAGAGAGAGAGAGAGAAAACACTTGATGCTTTCTTGCCTGGTTATTAAGGGGAGTCTTTCTTGCTCCTTAGATTAAAACCAAGCATAAAGATGACTGAATGGAACCCAGTGGGATTAAAAGTCACTGGGTAGAATGCTGTTTTAAATTGACTTTCCATCCTCCTCCCACCCCCATCCATTTGGAGGTTTCTTAGTATGCATGATTGTGAAATAAAATGCCTTCTCCACACCATCAACTGTTCTTCTTACTGAGCCCACACTTAACATTCCTTGGTCCTTTAAGATTAATGTTGTTCCCTAGTACTGAGGCTTTCTGGGCTAAACATTGTTGTTCATTTAGGGAGGAATATGGGCAGTCCCTACTGCTGGCTTTCTGGGCCAATAGAAAAATGAATTTTGTAGATTTTGCCCAGGGTTTCGACCTGTGAGGCAGGCCTTAGAGGGCTATAGCCCTACATTTTTGCGTAGATCCTTCTGGCTTCTGGAAGCCGGAAGACATAGCAGATCATTGCTTGTCCAGGCAAGTGATCTAGCAGTCGCGTGACTGGAGGTGTTCAGGGGAGAGGCACCCACCCGGCGGTGGAAAGCTGCAATTCCTGCTGATTCTGTGCCTTGTCGCCCATAGCCAGGAGCAGTTCTTAACCTCAGCTGCATGTTAGATTTACCTGGAGAGCTTTTAAAAAATGCCAGGGCCCTGGAATGATGATTTAAGTGTCAGGGATAGGCCCTAGACATTGGTATTTTCTTTAAAATCCTCAAATGATTCTAATGTGTAGCAGGACTGAGGATCCCTGATGTAGAATATAAACTTGGTACATGGAACAGTTTTTTTCAGCACAGCAATGATTTTCTTCAGTACGATTCTCTTCCTTTGCTTTCCATCCCAGACCATGAAAAGGGGCATGGCAGTGTGAGATGGCTTTCACCATAGGTCAAAATTGACAGGAAGGAGAGGCCTGGGGTGAGTCGTGTTCATGGAGCCCTGTGTTTTTCCTTGTGGGACCTTGTGACAGAAGAATTTCTCCAGTTAGTCTCAAGGCTCAATCCAGAGCATCAGGGAGCTGGCAGTGTCATCATTAGAAGGTTGATTAAAAGTAGTCTGCAACAGCCTTACATCATTTCTTTTTCTGAAAACTACACTTTTCAAGATATAAAATTTAATTCTAACTCTCCAAATTATAACCAAGCAGTTGACAGAAACTTGGCACCTCACTTGTTGGCTGGGAATATCTTTTTGTCCCTGGTTTTCCAAAATAAAAGATATGTCATTTCAACTATTTTTAATTTGGAAACCAGCAAAAATTTTTGTGCTGTCTCCCACATTATATTAATTTCATAAAATTGAGACCAAAATAATTTTAACTAGGAAAGATGGACTTTTTAAAGCAGCAACTTACTTTTAGCCTCACAGAGAAAAAGTTTGTGAACAAATGGATACAAGCTAAATGGTTTCTGACTTGTCAGTAATTCAGCCATATAATAGTAAAGATTTTCACGTATAAATGAAAGGTATTGGTTAACATATTTGTGTCTCATATTATAGTGTCCCATAGGCCTTTGTTTTACACCTTCCATCTATTTCTCACAATTTTATGCATCTATAATTATAATGCAGCTCCCTGTCTTGTTTTACCTTTGTTTGTGCTGCTGGAGAAGGAGGGGTGAGAGATGCCCATTGAACCAAGCTGCCCTCATTGCCTGGTGACTCTGATTCGCTTTCTGTAAAACATCTTAACAAGTGAGCCGCCTTCCAAGTCAATGCCATCCTTGTGTCACTCACACCCCAAGACTGCAGTTCCAGCAGCCGGGGGGCTCTTCTGCTCCCTACACCTGAGTGTACCATCCCCAATTGGTTTATTTTTTCAGCTCTTTTTGCATCTTCAGTTTGGTCCTTCTTTTTAACCCTGCTTCACTTTTCTCATGATGGACGCTCATTGATCATGTGACTAAAATTCCCTATGTGAGCAGCTGCATTTAGGGGCCTTAAACATACAGGCAGCCTGAATGCTCTTTTGAAATCCTGGACTTTATTGAGCTTGGTGATTCATATAAGAGGGAGAATATGACTCTGCTGATTTTCAATGACTTGCTATTCCATGAGACAAGGACCGATCTGAGTCATAGAAGGGGGCAGGTACAATTTTAAGTAAGTGAGACCTGGATTACTTAGATACACAGGTGTTGAAACTTGCATGGATGGACAGCTTATGCTATTTACTCACTGCTTATTATTTTTACTTTATGTGGTGTTTACTCTGTGCCATTTCACTCTTTTGAACCTCATAACAAACCCAGAGGTAGGTAGTATTAATGTTCCCATTTTACAGATGAGGAAACTGAGAAACAGAGAGGTTAAAAGTCTAGCTCAGGTTAGTAAGTGGCAGAACTGGGGTTCTAATCAAGGCAGTGTGGTTCTAGCATTCCCTTCCCCAGGCTGTCTGTACCCCAAATTACTGAGTAAAAAAGCAGCAGGAACTTGACTCTGTTCTCTGCCTTTCTTATTTGTTGTGGAATTAGCCAGAATCTCCAGCATGGGAGCCACTCTCTGAATGTTGTATGTCAGACATCTTTAAAAGTTGTATTAATACTTTTTAAACTTCTCAGGAATTATTTAGCACAAGTAGAGTACTAACAATAAGAACAACTTACATTTCTGTAGAGCTTTACATTGTGTAGTGTATTTATAAATATGTTACAATGAACATGTAGATAAGGAAACCAGGACTCAGGGTAAATAACTGTAAAAAGGTTATGTCTGGAATCCAGATTTTTCTTTCTTTACTGGGCTGGATACAGTCTACCTAGTTCTAGAGTTGCCATCGGAATAATTTTTTTTATCATGGTAGACCCTTGGGAAAATTTATCAAAGCCCATTGTTTCCGTAAAAACAAAGCTAGGCTATTCTCTTCCTTCTCACAGAAGTCTACTTTCTTCTTTTTACTACTGTTGCTATTATTATTACTACTTCTACTGTTATTATAAGAGCTATAATTAATCAAATGTGCTTACAGTGAGTCAGGCACTGTGCCAACCACTTCGTGTGATTTCTCATTTAAGCCTCACCACAGCCCTATAGGGTCAATAATATTAAACCTATTTTATAGATGAGGAAGCCGAGACTTAAAGGTTTCAGCTATGAGGGACAGAGCAAAGATTCAGCTCTGCTTAATTGCACAGGCTTGGCTCATGACCACTTAATTAGCTATTACCTAATTTTTTTTTCTCAGTTGAGCAAACTGTCTTTTGACCTCCGTCTGCTTCACTGTTTATTTTCCTTGGCTTCAAATCATGGCATCATTTCTAACGCGTGCACTTTCAGTCTCTAATCTGGTTAAATTTTTTGTGTCTTCAAAATGTATCTACAATCCATCCCTTCACAAGCAGCCTCACACCGAGACAGCTTGCCCTTCCAGCTGCCTCCCTTATGCCTTTCCCACCCCAGGCCACCCCCGACCCCAACCTCCCAGCATTTCTGATGGACTCTTCTTCCAGTACATCTTACATCAGGTTATGCTCCTGCCTGGCTGGCTACTTTCTACTGAGTAACTCGTCTCCCTATTCCTCCCAAGAAAACTGTTCATAGTCTTCACCAGCTCGTGGACATATTCCTCTCATTTCTGTTTTTCTGCCTTCACTCATGCTGTTCCAGGGGTCTGGTAGTTTGAAGCACGGAGCTCCGTATGTATCTTTTGCCGCCTGGGAAGTCACATTGCAAAGGGTGGGCCTTCAGGGGGGAATCACTGTGGCCATGTCATAGTCTACCACAGCCCAGAGTGCTTCAGACCCTCTGTGTAATAATCCACAATGACAAAAATCATTTACAAACCAATCTGTAAACATATTAATGTTACAAACCGATCTATCAGCATATTAATTTAAAATGACAAATGTAATAGTCAATAGGAGATGTCATTTGGGGAAGGTGGTCACCAACTTCCCTAAAAAGCCTTGGAAATACATTATCCAATCTTTAGATTTTGTTTCTTGTAGTCTCCATGCAGATCACTTCATTGCTGTTCATACATTTCATTCTTTGGATGTATTAATAGTACAAATTTAAAATAGAGCTTTCGCTTCACATTTACTCAAGGCTTGATCGGTTTTCCAGGACTTGTCCTTCCTGCTTTTGACAAGGCAGATATCCTGTCTGTTAAGTGGGTTACTGCAGATGGCTACTTTTGCTCATTATGTGTTGGTTTTAGTAGTTTAGTTCGTGGAGAAAAACCTTGTTTATTTATTTTAAAGTTCCTGAGGCACCACTGACTGAGGTTACCCCTTTGGCACTGTCTATAATGGTGGCTGTCATAGGGGACCTTTGCAGTTTGGGTTTGGTTACATAGATCCTGAAGTGTGGCCAAGGACTAGCTCAGGTGGGGATTAATGAGAAATATGAAATGGTTAAAATTTCATGAACCACAAATAATAAATGATTGAAGGCAAATTAAGGAGCAAGATTTAAGAATATTTAGTAAGTTTTAAACATTCCATTTGAATATAATACACTTAACATTTAACAGTTATACTCAACTGTTATTAATTATTATTATTTAATTAAGTCTTGGCTTTTCTTATGATTTCAGAAGGCAATTTATTTTTTTCACTCAAAGCACCTCAAATTGTTGAAAAATTTTCCTTACCAACGGAACCGGGTAGATATAATAGCACTGGCTTGTAGTCTGGAAAGATAGGCTCTGATTCTGGTTCCATCATTAACAAGCTATGTGGTTTTAAAAAGGTTGTATCATTCTCTGAGCCTGTGTTTTCTTATTGTAAAATCAGGGAGTGGAAAACAGTAGTGATTTTCATTTTGTTTTGAGACCATTTTTTCAAATAAAATCTTAAGTGTAGACTCAATGTATAAAACACACATAAGATGTATTTTTTAATATAACTTTATTTTTAAGTTCACATTTGTTACATTTACGTATTTATTTTAAAAGCCAAGCAATTCGAAAAAAAGTTGCTGTTTAACAAGCACAAAGTATATGATACTCTAGTGTTATAAAGGGTTACAGTCTTCATAGCAATGCTATCATCTAGTATATTTCTAAATTTATTTTGCTGGTTGCAATTTGAAAAAGACAAATACTGTTTCACACAGGGAAGTTGTAGCAAATGGAAACAGATTTTTAACGATTCATTTTGTAATCTCTGGATCCCTTCAATTAAAGAAGAGTATAATCATACAAGTTTTCACTTCAAAGTTGACAACATTTAGCAACTGCCCTCATTCCTTATAATAAATGACAGATGAGAAGTATTCAAAACTCACAGTATGCACTAAAGTCATCTGTAATTCCGTATTAACTGCTTGGCTATTACCCAATTAACTGTTATTTGGGAAATGTATTTAATCTATGTAGGTCTCAGATTCCTCATCTGCGAAATGGGGATAATATCGGTACGTACCTCAAAGGGTGGTTATAAGGATCAGATAAATTAATCCAGGTAAATACTTAGTGTATTTTCTGCTCAATAAATGACAGATCCAGATATATCTATATATCTACATCTATGTGTGTGTCTGCCTGTCTGGTAGCTACAGTCAGAAGCTGCACCAAAGCAGATACATTTGGACCTGCCCTGCCATTTAACTTAAGGGAGGTGTACCCAGGGGACAGTTGACAATGTCTGGAGAACTTTTTTGTTTTCGCAACTGGGAGATGCTGCTGGCATCTAGTGGATACAAGTTGGGGATGCTGCTAAACATCCTACAGTGTGCCAGACAGCTTCCCCCACCTACAGCTCCTCCCAGCAAATTATCCAGTCCAGAATGTCAGTAGTGCTGAGATTGAGAAACACTGACAGACTCTAGCAGTACTATAATTTTACAGTTTTACATGGACACATACACAGGCCTGAATTTTTTGAAAGATTGGTACAAAGCCAACCATTTCCTTATTAATGATATTTTACTAAAATTCTAGCACTCCTATGATGGCAGGAAAAAAGTGCATTAAAAGGGCTACTCAAAACTGAATTAACGTAACACAAATTAACACATTAGTGGTCTCCAATGTGTTGACATTTTATATATTATCTAAAATTATTAAAAATAATTTTAAAAACTTAAATTTGAAACAAACATTTATTGGAACCCCTGAATCATATCCTTGGGTTCCATGGAACACTGTTTGAAAATCACTGTCTGTTTCCATTTGCTACAACTTCCCTGTGTGAAATAGTATTTGTCTGTGGTCCCTTTCAGGTTCAAGTATCTTTGGCTCTGGTTTAGGGTGAAGTAGTAAATAAAATTGTCAATGGCCTTGCTTTTTCGTGGAGCAGTTCAGCATTTACAAAATTGCCATACTCTGAACTGAAAGAGAGCTCTGTCTTATTAATCTCAAGGAAAGGTGTCATTTTCCCAACAGGGCAGAACAGAAGCATTCAAGTTGAGGTCTGTTCCTTCTCTTTCATCCTCTTAGTCAAAGCTTCACCAGATTCCTTCCTGCATACCCTCCCATCAAATGACACCCACCCTTCTTTTTCTCATTAACAATGCTTAGTTTACTTCACATCACTTATTTTCCAAAGCCCATAGTCCAACTGCTTAGGTTAGTGTCCTTCTTAAAGGCACCTGGGTGACTTGGAGAGAAAGGAAAGGGCTTGGAAGCTCTGAAGCCTAGTGTCTCTGTGTATTAGCTCTGTGATATGGGGGTGTCGGATTGTTACACTCTTGGGACCTTAGTTTCCTCACCTGTAAAATGAAGATAGTAATAACACCTATCTCCTATGCTTGTTGGAAGGCTCCATCCCTGTGTAATTATTTAAATACTAGTTGTATACATCGTTAAAACAAATGATCATCTTTAAGGAAGTTATATAGAATTTTCCTGGTGAGGAAGAGGGCTTAGAAAGAATTCGATGTGAACTGGTGACACTTTGCTATAAAGAGGGCGTTTGGCCGGGTGCGGTGGCTCACGCCTGTAATCCTAGCACTCTGGGAGGCCGAGGCGGGCGGATCGCTCAAGGTCAGGAGTTCAAAACCAGCCTGAGCAAGAGTGAGACCCCGTCTCTACTAAAAATACAAAGAAATTAATTGGCCAACTAA
>CAUYRT010010932.1:0-12591 GCA_963574885.1 Lepilemur ruficaudatus | reverse complement strand
ATCGTACCTTTCATTTCATTTCTTCTGTTACAGGTTGAATATCCCTTATCTGAAATGCTTGAAAGCAGAAGTGTTTTGGATTTTGGATTTTCTTTCAGATTTTGGAATATTGGCATTAAATTACTTACTGGTTGAGCAACCCAAATCCAAAAATCCAAAATCAGAAATGCTTTAGTGAGCATCTCCTTTGAGCATTATATCAGTCTTCAAAACATTTTGGATTTTTTAGCACTCTGGGAGGCCGAGGTGGGTGGATCGCTCAAGGTCAGGAGTTCGAAACCAGCCTGAGCAAGAGCAAGACCCCGTCTCTACTAAAAATAGAAAGAAATTAATTGGACAACTAAAAATATAGAAAAAAATTAGGTGGACATGGTGGCGCATGCCTGTAGTCCCAGCTACTTGGGAGGCTGAGACAGGAGGATTGCTTGAGCCCAGGAGTTTGAGGTTGCTGTGAGCTAGGCTGACGCCACCACACTCTAGCCCGGGCAACAGAGTGAGACTCTGTCTCAAAAAAAAAAAAAAATTGGATTTTGAGGCATTTCAGATTTAGGATTTTCAGATTTGGGATGCTCAACTTGTACTATTAGTGGTTAGGCCCACTGGTACCAGATTGAATAGAGAAGCAGTGGTAGCAGGCATCCTTGTCTTTTTCCTAAGGTAAAGAAGTGCTTTCAACATTTCACCATTAAATTATAATGTTTTCTATAAGTATTTTTGTTTATATTAATAGCATTTTTATTTACCTATCCTTTTTCAGATTAAGGAAGTTACCTTCGAGTCCTAGTTTGTTGAGACTAAATGGAAATTGAGTTTTTCTTGCCACACTTTCTATATCTGTTGAATTGGTCATAGAATTTTTAGTCCATGAATGAGGTGAATTATAGTCATCAATTTTTAAATATTAAACTATTTAAGTTTCCGAGGATAAGCCCAATTTGAGAATAACATGTAATATTTTTTATAACTTGCAGGATTTAGTTTGCTAGTATAATATGCTCGTGAGTGAAATTAGTTTGTAGTTTTCCTTTTGTACTACCGTCTTTGTCTAATTTTGGTGTCAGGGTAAATCTAATGTCATAAAATAAATTGAATGTTTTTTCTTTGATTATCTACTTTATGACATAGAATCCTTTGTAAAATTAGAATAGAATTATCTGTTCCTTGACTGGTAGATTTCATCTGTAAAGCTGACTGGCTCTTGTGTTTTCTTTGTAAGATTTTTAACTATGGATTCAGTTTCTTTAATAATTCTTAGGACCATTCATCTTCTTTTTTTGCTCTTGAGTCCATTTTGATAAATTGTACATTTCTTTTCTTTTTTTTTTTCTTTGAGACAGAGTCTTGCTCTGTCACCTGGTCTAGAGTGCCGTGGCATCAGTCTAGCTCACAGCAACCTCAAACTTCTGGGCTCAAGCGATTCCCCTGCATCAGCCTCCCAAGTAGCTGGGATTACAGGTGCATGCCACCATACCTGGCTAATTTTTCCATTTTTAGTAGAGATGAGGTGTCACTCTTGCTCAGGCTGGTCTCGAACTGCTGACCTCAGGCAGTCTTCCTGCCTATCCCAAAGTGCTAGGATTACAGGCATGAGCCACCGCACCCAGCCAATAAGTTTAAATTTCTTCATGAGTCAATTTTAGTAAGAAATTTATCCATTTCATCTAAGTGTTCAAATTTTTTGCATAAAATTGTTCATATTACCTTATTTTTCTGTTTAATCCTGCTGTATTTGAGATTATGTCCCCTTTTTCATTCTTAATATTGTTTATTTTACCCTCTCCCATTTTTTCCTTAATTATTCTTGTCAGAAGTTTTTATTGTCTGTTAACATAGTGAATTTTGGCTTTCTTGTTTCTATTATTAATTTGTGTTCTATTTTCACTGATTCCTGCTCTTTATCATTTTCTTCTTTTCACTTTTTAAGGATTTATTCTACTGTTTTTCTAACTTAATTTCAAGTCTTCTTTTATAATAAGCATTTACGCCTATACATCTTCTAAGTACTACTTTAGTTGCAGTTTACAAGTTTTAGATGTAATTTTTTCATTATCATTCAATTCTAGGTTTTTTTTTTCTTTTATTTCTCTCTTTCTTTCTTTTCTTTCTTTCTTGAGGGGGAGTCTCACTACCGCCCAGGCTGATCTTGAACTCTTGGGTTCAAGGGATCTTCCCACCTCGGCCTCCCAAAATGCTAGGATCTACAGGCATGAGCCACCATGCCTGGCCCAGTTCTAGGTGTTTTGTAAAATTCATTGTGATGTTCTTGGTTCCATAAATTGTTTAAAGAAGTGTTTTTTAATTTGAAAATATATGAATGATACCAATTTAAAATTTGTTGAATAGAGTGTTGTGACCTAGTACAGGGTCATTTTTCATAAATATTCCATGTGTATTTGAATACATATACTCCACTTTTTAGGTATAATGTTATCTATTTGCTTTATATTAAAGATTATATCTTTGTCTTTGGTTTTATATAGTTTCAATGTGATGTATCTAGGTGTGGATCTCTAACCATCCTCCCTCCTTCCCCTCCTCTATCTCGGCCCATCTCTATCTGTTCTTTCTTTTTCTTTTCTTTTTTTTTTTTTTGAGACAGCGTCTCACTCTGTTGCCCGGGCTAGAGTGCCATGGCGTCAGCCTAGCTCACAGCAACCTCAAACTCCTGGCTCAAGCAATCCCTCTGCCTCAGCCTCCCGAGTAGCTGGGACTACAGGCATGCACCACCATGTCCAGCTCATTTTTTACATATATTTTTAGTTGGCCAATTAATTTCTTTCTATTTATGGTAGAGATGGGGTCTCACTCTTGCTCAGGCTGGTCTCAAACTCCTGACCTTGAGCGATCCACCCGCCTTGGCCTCCCAGAGTGCTAGGATTACAGGTGTGAGCCACCGCGCCCAGCCCTGTTCTTTATTTCTAGTTTTACTTCTCCCTTGTCCACCTTACGCCACTCCACACCCTCTGCCCTGTGTCTTTCTCTTTCTTACCTTGCTTGGGATTCATGAGCTTGTTGATTTGGTATCTTTCAGCAGTTCTGTAAAATTCTTAGTCATTTTCTCAACTCTCATTCTGCAACTCAGTTTAAATTTTTCTTTATTTATGTGTTTTGTGATTACTGATTAATTTTTAGTGGAACTTTTTTTGTGGAAATTTATTGAAACATGGGTTTTGAGGTTGAGAATCCAGAGAGGATTCATGATTTTCTCTGTGTGTGTGTGTGTGTGTGTGTGTGTGTGTGTGTGTGATTTCTTTTCATAGTTATCTCAAGTCACAGTGAACCTAGAACCATACTTTAAATGCAAGATTATGCTCGAGGTGTTTGGGACCATCAAAGTTCCATGAATTTGCATTGAGATTATTCATGGGGGAGGGACAAATTTTTGTTAATAAAAATTTTTTGAATAATTTTAGATTTATAGAAAATGTGCAGTAATACAGAGAACTCTTGTATACTCTGTATCCAGTTTACCTTAATTTTAACATCTTAAATTACCACAGTACTTTTATCAAAACTAAGAATCCATCGTACTGTCAATGGAAAAAAAAAAACTCTGTAAAACAATTTTAAAGAGATTTACTGTGAGATAAATTTGAGGACCATGACCCGGAGCCACTCCCTAGAAGCTTTGAGCACATGGACTCGCTGTGGCTGGGTTACAGTTTGGTTTTATACATTTCAGGGAGACAGGGGTTACAGGTAAAATCATAAATCAATATGTGGGAGGCATACATTGGTTTGGTCAGAAAAGGTGGGCCATCTCGAAGGAGGGGTGGCTTACAGGTATAGGTGGGTTTGAAGATTCTTTGGCTTGTAATTGGCTAAAGACATGCAGCTTTGTCTAAAAGCTTGGAATGTTTCAACATAAGGAGCTGTTTATCTGAGATAAGCCACCAGACATAGATTTGTTGTGTAAATTGAGGACCGACCTGCAGGTTTGTCTTGCATACTCTTAGGCCTGTTAATGGGTTACAAAGGATGTCTCCAAGAAGAGGGGATGGGGCATGGTGAGGCATGTCTGACCTCCCTCCTCTTGGCAGACAGTTTAGTTTTAGGATATTCCTTTGGCCACGAGGGGGTCCATTCAGTCAGCTGGTAGGGAGGTGAGCCTTAAAATATTATTTTAGTTCACAGTACTAACTAAACTCCAGACTATATTTCAGAATTCCACTAATGTTTTTCTGTTCCAGGATCACATCCAGAACACTACTTTGTCTCATCTGTGACAGCTTCTCAGGCTTTCCCTGGTTTTTATGACCTGTATGGTTTTGAGTACTGGTCAGATATTTTATATAACTGCCCTCAATTTGGATTTGTTTGATTTTTTTTTTCCATGATTAGACTAAAGTTATGTATGTATGTAATTCTCCTTCCCTATCTCTAGCTATTAAAATCATATTAATACTTCAAGGTCCCTCTCTGCTGTCACCACATCCTTGAAATTTTTTCCTAAATCTCTCCCCATATCAAAAAAGGAAAAAAATTTTAAAAAGGAAAAAATTTAGAAATGATTTTTCCTTCCTGAATTTAGCATATTAATGATATCCATTTGTATCTTGTAATATACTTTGTATTCTGCCATAGCAGATTCTGTTGTATGTATGTACATCATGTACATATTCAAGTTCCTTTTCTAGATTTTAAGTCCATGAGTGTTGGCACCTCATCTATCTTTTTCTCTCTCATAATCAATGAATTAAATTATATAATAGAAGTAATGAACAGTATCACTCCTTAGAAGGCATCTTAGGAAATTTATGGAGACATTTTTGGTTGTCACAGTGATTGGAGGATGCCAGTGAAATTAGTGAGGAGACTGAGAATGGCAGACTTCTTTCGGTGTCAGAGTAGTCTCTTTCAGTGTCAGAGTTGCCAGGCACAGTGGTACACATCTGTAGTTACAGCTACTCCAGAGGCTGAGGCAGGGGGATTGCTTGAGTCCAGGAGTTCAAGGACAGCCTGAGCAACATAGCAAGATCCCATCTCTTTATAAATAAATAGATAGTTGTCCTGAGTTCCATATAACCTTCAAATATTCTCCCAGATGTTTAATGTAAGTTGAATAACTTATTCATAATTTTCTGAAATTAGAGCATAAATCCATTTTTATATATAAACACTAGGTATTTTTTTACACAATTTTAATATATACTGAGTTTTCTTGGAATGTGTTTATCACCTATATAAAATCAAGGAAACACTATACTTTGTTTGGTTCAGAACTTTGCTAAATCTTGCTCAACATTTCAGGAAATTACATCACCAAAGACAATACCACTCATGGTGTTTGAGTCACCAATAGCACAACTGTATCAGTCTGCTTTACAGCTGTTAAATTTAAAATTATTCTGTGAATGTAGGCATCAGACTAATTGATTGTCTTCTTGTGTCATGCCTAGGTATTTACCTGTAGAAGTACGTGTTACTTCTTTTTAAAATATAAATGACCTTCCTTTAATTTCTTCTACATATGACAATTAGTCCATTATACTAATGCTTTAAATTGTGTATATGGATGTTATGTTAGCTATGATTTTTATTTCAGGATTTTAAAATAAAGCATTGCAAAATATTTGTTATAAAAAGCGACATTGTGTCATGGTATAGGTCACTGGTTTATGACTTTAGGGTCGGGCAGATGCAAACATTTCTTTTGAAATGTATGTATATTTCCTCTTTATTGAATATTAAACTGTTCTCTGTAGGGAAAATGTATATCACAGATATCCTGACAATTTGAATAATGATTAAAGTACTGAAAATTTGTTGCAAACCAGAAAAAAGGAGCATATGTAAACTTTATTCAGTTTAGAGACACAAATCGTTATTTATATGTTTACAGTCTCTAATAAAACATGACAGACTTTGGTTAGTGACTGAGAATGTCCATTATTTCTTTTATGATAATATATCCAGAACTTTAATTTTTTGCTAAATTTAACTCTGTTGTTTCATGTGGCTAGTAGGAGATACTTTCCATATGGTTTTAATGATTTTAGCTTATATTCTTTAAATCAGTTCTGTCGGGTCAGCAATGAATTGTTTTTGTTTAGATATTCTAAATATAATTTTCATTGCTGAGCATCTGATAAGATATATTTTAGAAACTAAAGTACAGAACCAGATGGCTTTATTCTAGCATGATACATGTTAATTCATAATGACTTGTTTTCAGCAGCAATTGGATTATGTTGTATCTTACCATTCCCTTTTTTAGACTATTTTATAGACAGAACTAGAAATTCTAGTTATATAAAGCTGTTCTAACAGAGGCTGGAAAGTAGGTCATTGTGACGGGAGTATACTAAACCGCCCACTGGTTGCTATAGCAATGACCTACTTTAAGAAACTATTTCTGTTGATTCATGTTGAAATCATCTTTTGGAAATAGTATAAGGAAGCTTACTGCATGTAATTCTTTAATAATAGCGATAAGAGGAAAAAATCCTTAAAATGTTTAAAGTAAAGTAGTATTTTTTTACATAATACCTCTTCAATTTATTTTAATGTGGTGCATTCAGTATTGTAATCAAATAACATGAGAACTGTGCTTCTATGTATGCAGTACAATTATGTGAAGGGATGTAGTGAGTTTACTACCATTTGGCCTATTTAAAAAGCAATCTGTTGCATGTAGTTAATAACATTAACTGAGCCTTCAAATGGGTGTAGTTCAAGAAAATAGTATATATGCCAAGTTGCAGAAGATCTGGAAATATGTTCCTGTTAAAATTATTTAGTGGAATATATTAGATCATTAATTTCCTTCAATATTGAATGCCTGTTCCAAGGCACGTGCATTTGTAATACATAAAGGTTGAAATTGGTGTGTTCTCTGGAACACACTGAATCTGAAGTCTGACAGATCTCTCTTCCCAGTCGAGGGTAAAGGAGGAAGCATTAGATTTTGTATAGTTTTCAAGTAACATTATTTGTTTAGCACTAAAAAGAAATTGCACCTGTCAATGAGTTGATACTTTGAACCTGGGCTATGGGAGATATTATCAAGGAAGAATTATATGCTTAGAGATTAGTTGATTCAGAGTCTTAATTGCACTGTACCATGTTTTATATATATTCATATGTACATTGACCTTGTCACTGGAAAAGGTTTCCTTCAAACCTTAGTTCAAAGTCACATTCAGATGAAGTTATGCATTCCAAATGATTCTTTATATAGGTATAGGCATCAAGTTAATTCATAATTTTCTTTTGTCATGCTCAGGTATTTACATGTTTAAATACATGCATTTTTTTCAAAAATAGAAATTATTCTGAAGGGAAAATAATGACTTCTGTTTAATGAATATCTACCAAGTGTTAGGAACTCTACTAGGTGATTTTATGCTACTTCTAATCTTTTCAGCAGCTATACGAGACAACCTTACTAGGTCATTTTATCCTATTTCAAATCTTTTCAATAAATTGTGCAAGTGACATGATGAGATTTGTTTGCCAAAGCACAGGTTCAGAAAACTTTGTTAGGAATCAGACACAGATACTTAATTTGAAATCCATGAGGAGGAAGTTTTTTATGTCTCTATATATACATATATATGTCTGTATACAAAAATTCATATGAGTTTTTCTAGGATGGGTTACATTATGTCCTTTGACAGTTCAGAGGATAGGGAAATTACTTTCAACTGGAAGACTTAAAGTTAGTGGGATATGAACTTGAAAAGATGGAAATTGGGAAAGGTATTTCTGGCCAAGGAAAGAATGTGGGGCAAATTCCAGGAGATTGAGTGTGTGAGGAAAAAGTAGTTTGGTTTGGTGGGAGGGAAAGGGGAGAAGGGTAGGAAATGAGGAGTAGGGTAGAAAATGAACCTAGAACCCTAGGTTAGTGGCCAAGCAAAATAATTTGTTCTTTTATTTTATAAGGAATGAGTCTTTGAAGACCTTTGTAAAGGAAAGTGTGCCTCACGAAGATTTGGTATTGTGTGTAACATGGATTAGGCTAGAGAGAGATTGTTGGTAGGCAGATCTGTTTTAAGGCATTGCAGTAAATAATAAAAGGGAGAATAAGAACTAGAATTATTGTAGCAAGAACAGAAGTGGGGCCGGGGCACAGTGGCCTGTAATCCTAGCACTCTGGGAGGCCGAGGTGGGTAGATCGTTTGAGCTCAGGAATTCGAGACCAGCCTGAGCAAGACTGAGATCCTGTCTCTACCAAAAAAATAGAAAAAATTAGCCTCTACCAAAAAATAGAAAAGAAAAATTATCCAGGCGTGGTGGCATATGCCTGTAGTCCCAGCTACTCAGGAGGCTGAGGCAGGAAGATTGCCTAAGCCCCAAGAATTTGAGGTTACAATGAGCTGTTGTGACACCACTTCACTCCAGCCTGGGTCACAGAGTGACACTCTGTCTCAAAAAAAAAAAGAATAGAAGTGGAGTATAAACCAACCATCTGGAACAGCAGCGGTCTTAAGACCTCTATGGCACAGTGGGGTAGCGATTCTGAGGGAGTGTGGGACAGCACTGTCTGCAGGGACCCAGTGACAACATGAGAGATACTAGGTTTTGAAAAGTTTGCATCAGTGAGTATAAGCTGGTTATTCTTGGCTCAGAAAGTGATGGGAAGTCAGCTCTGACTTTATGATTTGTTCAAGGAGTTTTTAAAAAATATATATGATCCTTTGTTGTCAGTTATCAAAGAGGTAAAACAAGGAAGAGAAATTTAGAAAAATAAAAATATGATTCTATAATAGAAAAGCAAATTGAAGTATTGGTTGACTGGAAAAAAAAAAAAGCAAGTTGAAGTCGATCCACAACAGTACATGCTTGAAATCTTGGATACTACAGGAATGGAACAATTTATAGTAATGAGGGATATACATAAAAAATAGACAAGGCTTTTCATTAGTTTATTCCATCGTAGCACAGTCAACATTTAATGATGTATAAGATCTGAGAGAATAGATTCTTCCAGTTAAAGACGTTGATATTTCAATGATTCTGGTGGGTAATACATGTAACTTGGAAGATGAAAGAGTTGTAGGAAAGGAGAAAGGTCCCAATCTAGCAAAACAGTGGAACAACTGTGCATTCTTAGAATCTTCTGCAAATCAAAAATAAATGTTAATGAGAACTTTTATGACCTAGTGTGGCAAATTATTAATAATTTGAAAAACTCCAGTGTCTGGGAAGGCTTGCAGAAAGTCATCATCGTCAGCTGCTTTACTAAACTAAATACATTGCATCTCTGAGTCAGGTCTGAAGAACTGTTGCCCAATTCAATGGTGCCAGCATTCCAACTTTAAGCCTACCAACATCTTAAGTGGACTTTCCTGTGATAGTACTCTTAAGAGAAGGCTGAAAGCTACTATGTCAGTTTGTACCATTCTAATTGCTTTCTAGTATCACAAGAGAGATTTTTACTTATGTAATAGTCTTGGAGCATGCAGCTGGTAAAACCGGAAGCTACATTCATTATTACTGCTAAGAGACATTCTTCATCCACCAATGTTACACATGCATAAAAATGCTGTACTTCATACTTTAACATGTGGAGAGTACAATAATGTAAATCCTAAAAGCATCACTATTTTAGCATAATAAGAGAAAGTCCAAAGAGCTCCTATGTAGATTACTCCAGATGGCTTCATGCCTTGATATTTGTAGCTTATTGTGATTTTTTAAATGAAATTCAAGGCCATTATTGTATTGAACAAAATAAGTGCTTTGGTTAATACAGCAATATAGTTTTTTTAATTTTTAAAAAAATCTATGGCGACAGGGATCTTTTCTTTAAAATAGTCCTTTCAGTATAATGTCTTAAAGTCATTGCCTTTTAATGTGTTGGGAAGGAAATGTCCAGACTTTTCAAATCTCTTATTATATGTTTCCTTTTTTGTTTACATAGGGAACAATGTTTATAGTTGTGTGTACAGTGAGGATCTATAAGAAGTGCATATTTTCAAACAATTTTTTAATGATTTGACAATTTTTGTAAGTCATTTTCAGGCTTCTGCAACTGTAGATTCTTATTGTTAATCCTTTGCTTGTTCGTGCATAAGTGTATTTACAACACTAGATATGCTGGTTTAGTATTTTTACCTGTTACTGATTATTTCATGTGTAACATTTTGGTTGAGATGTTAAATGGTAGACAAGTACTGTGGATATGAATGTGGGAAGTAATTTAATCATGTGTACTTTGTCACAAGGCCTAATTTGCAGTAACTATTGCTGTTTTATTTAACAATGCCTTGCTATTTTTTATGTGTTGGTGTTTGGGAGCCACTGTATTTAAATTGAGCAGCCTAATGTTACAACTATTTTGGGATAGCCAAATGTAAACTAAAAGGCTTAATTAGGCCGGACATGGTGGCTCACACCTGTAATCCTAGCACTTTGGGAGGCCGAGGTGGGAGAATTGCTTGAGGCCAGGAGACCAGACTGGCTAACATAGCAAAACCTTGTATTTACAAAAAATAGAAAAATTAGCTGGGCATGGTAGCATGCACACCTGTAGTCCCCGTTACTTGGGAGGCTGAGACAGGAAGATCACTTGAGCCCAGGAGTGAAGTTATAGTGAGCTATGATGATACCACTGCACTCCAGCCTGGGCAGCAGAGTGAGCCCTGCAGTCCCCCCCCCCCAAAAAAAAAGCCTTCAGAAAGTGGTACAGTTTTATATAACTTGGCATCAATAGTTCAATAAATGTGAATTGCCATGCAGTTAGAAAAAAAGAATTGAAGTGCATAGGAAGGAGGGGACTAAAAAGTAATAGATAACACTTATAGTGATAACACTTAATAGATAACACATAATAGTACATTCTGAGAGCTTCACATACGTTAATTTGTTTAATTCTCACAAACAGTGCTAAGAGATGGATCCTATTACTGTCCCAATTTTACAGATGAGGAAATTAGGACTTTTCAGGACTGATTGGAGGATAGTAACTTTGTGCTAGACTTTTTAAATTATGGAATATCTGGAGTTCTGGAAAAGTGGCGGATTAGGGGTGACCTCTTGGCTCTCTGCTCTCAGAGTCAGAGGTGAAATAGGCAGACTACTGCACGTGTATGAACTCAATTTCCACAGGACCAGTTTCCTGGACCTCCAGAGAAACAGCTGGGACATAGGACACCCGTGGAAAATGGAGGTGATTCGGAGAATCTCTCGCGGGGCCCAGAGAGTTGGACGTGTGCGTTAGGGAGGGAGCTACCCCGGCCGGCCGGCCGCAGTGGGACATTCTGACTCCCCCCACCAAGCCCCACACCCACGCAGGCAGGGAAGTGCCTGAAGTCCGCGGGAAGTGGTGATGCAGGCAGACGGGCTGTGTGGAGTAAAAACTGGAGCGGGAACATTTTGAACTCTACTATGCGCTCTTTTGAGTCAGCCCTGTCTGGGGGAAGGTCCTAGCCCAGCAGCCGCTTCCCGGTTCCGCAGGAGTGAGTGCGGAGAGAGAGGCGTCTCACATCAGGAGGCTTCCAAGTCTAGGGCAGGCTGCGTATACCTTGGAGGAGACTCTGCCCTGGGAACTCACTGTGGTTTTGGCTGGCACTGGAGAGACAGAGTGAGCGTGGTTTCGTGTAGCCGAACACTTGTGACTCGGCGTTCTGTACTCTTCCGCGTGCTCCGCGGGCGCCTGCCGCCTGGGCTCTAAGTAGGGGGTGGGACGCCTCCCATGGCCTGGGGACACTGCGGGTTGCTCTGGAGGTGGTCACAGTCCCCCATCCTGTCCTAGCCCGGACTAGGGGGTCCAGCATTTGAAAGGGGAGGGGGAAGAAGGAGAGAGTCCGTCTGATCCCCCAACCCAGCACCCGTTCCTCCCATCCCCGAGGCCTGGGATTGGCGTTTGAAAGGGTGGATAGGGGAATGTGGTGACATTTGCGGCTGGCTTGCCAGGCTAGTCTTGGGTGGTTTCGCACCCGGCCCAGCGGGCCTGCGTTCTGGGCCAGGAGAGTGGAACCCATCTGGGCAGGGTGGAGTTGCGAGGGAGGTTGCCTCTCCAGTTGTGACCTGGGAAGACATTGCTGACTGCCCTCTCCTGTGACTGGGGCCTGGGGGCTTTCCTCAAAAGGGACTGACTCCACCCCTGAGTAGAGCGGGGAAGGAGGCTGTTCATCCTGAAACCCAATCGTCAGACTGTTACCTCTGCTCCCCTTCCTCTTCCTGCTGGAGGCTGAAAGATGGTAGAAGCAGCCTATCAGATTTTGGTTCATAAGCCAGTCCCAGCATCTCCAGTCCTTGATAAAGTATCCAGATGAGAAAGAACCAGCGAAAGATCACAGGAAACATGAAGGATCAGAGAGAAAAGTCACCTCCAAAAGGAAATACTTGATCATCACCAACTGACACCAACTTACATGATACGATTAAACTGACGGAGGAAGAATTCCGAATATGGATTGTTATAAAACTCAATGGAATTGAAGAGAAAATTGATTCCCAACATAGAGAAACCACAAGAACTATTCAGGAAATGAATGAAAAATTTTCCAAAGAAATTGAAATAATACAGAAAAACCAAACAGAAATTCTGGCAATGAAGGAAACATTTGAGAAACTCCAAGATTCAGTGGAAAGTCTTAAGAATAGGATGGATCATGCAGAGGAGCGAATCTCAGAGCTTGAAGA
>CAUYRT010010927.1:0-43036 GCA_963574885.1 Lepilemur ruficaudatus | reverse complement strand
CACTATGTATGTACTCTATGGACTACTTTGACAGAGCAGGTTTTTGAATGTAACAAGATAAGTCAACTTGAGTGGTAATACATTTTGGGAAATCAGCTCACTACAAATTGTGACTGTAAACATTGTACTGTAAATGCTTTGTAGTTTTCCCCCAATTAAAAAAAAATAAAAAAATAAAAAAAATTTTTAAGGGGGACATAAAGATAATACTTCACATTCATAATAAGCCTTTATAATAGCCATCTGATAACATAATAGCTATATGATAATATAAATTAGAACTTTAAAAAATATCCAGATGTTTTCCTATATTTTCCAGCAAATATATTTATTCAAAAATATTTTCTGCTTCCAAGATAAGCAGTTATAAGTAACCAAAATGTTTGAATGTGCTCTCATGACATATATGTACACTAAAGGGAGTCGGGCATATTTGTGGATGTTTGAGTGATGCTGCAAATTGGTGAGAGAGAGTTAATGATATTTAATAGGAATAGCATAGGAACTAAGATTTGCTATAGAAACCTTAAACTGGTATCAGGAGGTCTATAGCTACAGGGTGAAAGTCTTCATCACACTGATTAAGACATGGAGGACACTATACTATATATTCTCAACATGGAGAAATATCACCCCGAAGGGGGCAATATTGATTTTTGGTGGGGGAAAAATTTTTAATATTACAATTGTTTGTGACCCTCTAAAGGGCCCCAGTACATAAAAAAAGATATACAGTAAATATGTGGTATTAAAATTTCATACTAGGAGAAGGAGCAATTAAGAAAAAAATATAGGAGGGGTACAAAAGAAAAAAAGGTTGAGAAACACTGCACTATACAGTGGAAAATTCAATTTATAGTGCGAGGAATAAGAACTTGATGCATATCTATGTTAGTACTACTTAATGTATTAGACTGAAATTTGATAGTTTCGTTTATTATGCTTATGTTTATGGCTGCACTGAGGTGTATGAGAAGTGAGTGAAAGGAGTAGAATGAAGGAATCTCCAAAACATAAGGTCTTGGGGGAATAATTTTCCCATAATTTATCTTCCTCCACACTACTATATTGAATTAATTTGGCTGATTATAGTCACATAGAACTTTTCAATCTTTGCCTGTTATAAGATTATAGAATTCACTAACGTAAATTCCCAAAGCAAAGGTAAATAATAAGACACCAAGGAAAATTCAGAGAAGTGCTAAGAAAATTCTGAAATGCAATGTCAATATCAAAGACATTACTGAATTATTTATTTTACTAAGGGCCATTCTCCAAGTAGTATTGTCATAGGCTTCTCCTATTTGCTCAAAATTGAACAGGAAAGTTATGTGTCAGCCATTTAGGTGGCTTATTAATGATCCAGCCCCTCTTAAAGAAGTCCTACTCTGATGTAGCTGTGGACTTGGCTCACGATGATTAATCTATGTAAAAAGTTCCCTCTCAGGCTCCATAGTTTCTGATCATCTTATTACAGTGTCTCATAGAACAAATGAAATTTGAAACATACAGAAAAAGAAATAGGGTAAGGCACAGTCATTCATTTTCTTTTTAGGATGTAGTATATTAATGATGAGCAGGTAATGGTTGCCCAAAGCAAATTATACATAACACAACAGGAAACAGCCAGGTTTTTAAGAAATGTTTTCAAATTGACTTCGACAGCATTCATCGTTAATTCAGGGAAATGACAACGGTTGGGTAGATTGAAAATGATTTTAAAAGCATTGGAGTCCAAACTCTAATATGAATGATCACTGATAATTGCACTCAAAGTATAAAAACCAGCTCAATCCAAGCTCAGTACATTCCTAATAATTCAGGATAGGTTTATTCAGAGTAATAATTACGACACCTTAATAATCTTCCTCTTGGTGCCCCACTTCTGGGTATTTCCCTCCTTATTAATACCTCCATCATAGATGAAGAGGGGCACAAAAAAAGTAATTTCATCCATTTTACTACTTATTAACAGCTCTTTTCAAAAGGCTAATCTAAGACAATAATCAGAGCAATGACAGGATTTTTACATATTCTCCTTTATCATGGACATTTAAAAACCTTACATGTACTGGGTTTAATTAAAATATGCAAATGGAGTAAAAATAAACCTATTTCAAAAAATACAAATATATAGCTATCATATTAGTAACATCACATTTGCTAAGGGTCAAAGCACATAGAATGGTGTCTTTAACAGCTATGCATAATATTAGATTAAGATGAAGCAAGAAAGCCTTTTCCTTCATTGGATATGATACAGACATTTAATTTATTAGGGAAATAGTATAAATGTAATATTGTGGTGTACAGGAACTATGAAATTATAATAATGTATCAAAAGTAACATGTCTTTTACCAATTTGAGCACCATAGTGTTAATCAGTCAGTACCAATTTGATGGCCAATACATGTTTCACCAGGGATTTGGGGGTTGGGGGGGTAGACCCACATCTGAGGGATGCGGTGAGCACTGTGGAGGGGAGAGGCATGCTTGAAATGTAGTTGGGGATGGGAATCAGGGGTCTCAATATAGGAGGAAGGAAAACTTCTAAAACTGATTTGTGTGAATAGCTGTATAACTTGGTAAATTTACTAATAATCATTTAATTGTACACTTAAAATGGATTAATGGCATGGTATGTAAATTATACTTCAATAAAGTTGTTTTATTTAAAAAAAAGTAACAAGTCTTTTACCAATTTGAAAAGTGAAAATGTTCATCAGGTCCTTAGGTTTTAATCTCACATCAATGAATTAAAATTGCACTACCTTTTGAGAAAAGAAAATATTAAACATTCTTTTGTACAACACAAGGTCATGCCCAGGGAATAAATTATTTAAACACTGAAAACCATTCAAAAGAAACTTGGAGGTGGTTTAGGAGTTTGTGAAATTTATAGATAACACTATGCTTAGTTCTGTGGCACTGCCAAACCCTTTAAGTTGACTTCTTCCTTGTTTTATGAAAATCTAAAATGCTAAATCCATGTCTTACTCTGTAGACCTGTATTATTCATCCTAAGTCTTTACGTCACCATAGAAATCACTTTTATCTACAATTGATAGCCATTATTCACAGATTCCTTATTTTCAAATTCATCTGACTAAAATTTAACGTGATACTCAAGTCAATACTCATGGAGCTTTCACAGTCACTTGCACACATATACAGAGCAGTTGGAAATTTGATTGAACTGGCACACATGTTCTTAGCTACAGTACAACAAGATGAGTCTGCCTTCTTGTTGTAGCTCTCAACATGTAAATGTGTCCTTTTTGTAGTTTATTTACTGCCACATTTTTCAATTTCTGTGCTCTTTGTTGGTGATCTCACTAATTAAAATGGCCCCCAAACATAGTGCTAAAGTGATGTCTAGTGTTCCTAAGTACAAGAAGGCTGTAATATGCCTTAGAGAGAAAACATTTGTGTTAGAAAGCTTCCTTTAGGTATGAGTTATAGTGCTATTGGCCATGAGTTCAAAGTTAATGAATCAACTATATATATACATATACACACACACATATATATATATAATAAAGTGTCTTTAAACAGAAACACATAAATGAGATTATGTATTGATCACTTGATAAAAAATCTGTGACTAAAGGCTTGCAGGAATATAACCCTGTATTCTTCCCAAGAACAGTAGTTCAACATTAACTAATTTATTGTTTGCAGTAACTTTATAGAACATAACTACTGTGAGTAATAACAATCAACTATACATCTAAAGGTTCTTGCTAGAATTAAATAAAATAATATCTACAAAACACTTAGCACAGTATTATATCATTGTATTAATACTGTAGGAATTAATAGTATAGATGATTTTACAGACTGCACTGTTTTCCCACACTGCAGAAATTTATCAGGGCAAACAAAATCAAAGTAGATCCAAATGAATCCGATAACAAAAGAACTATACAGAAGATCAATGAAACAAAAAGTTGGTTATTTGAAGACAAAATTGACAGGCTTCTTACTAAATTAACCAGATTCAGAAAAGAAAGCACTCTAGGAAGCTCAATCAGGAATGAAAAAAAGAGAATTATAGCTGATACCATGAAAATACAAAATATCATCTCTGAATACTATAAAAATCTCTATGCATATAAACATGAAAGTGTGGATGAAATGGACAAATTCTTAGAGACACACAGCCTCCCTAAGCTCAATCAGGAAGAAATAGAATTCCTGAACAGACCAATATCAAGTAACAAAATTGTAGCAACAATAGAAAATGTTTCAACAACAGAAGTCCCAGACCAGATGGTTTAACACCCAAATTTTAACAAACCTACAAAGAAGAACTGGTACCTTTCATGTATAAATTATTATATAACATAGAGAAGGAAGAATTCCTCCCCAGCTCATTTCACAAAGCCAACATCACCTTGATACCAAAGCCAGGAAAGAACTCAACAATAAAAGTAAAATATAGAACAATATCCCTTATGAATATAGATGCAAACAATATCAATAAAATCCTAGCAAATGGAATTCAGCTGCTCATCAAAAAAGTAATCCATCATAACCAAGTGGGCTTCATCCCAGAGATGTAAGGAGGGTTCAACATAAGCAACTGTATAAATGTAATTCACCACATAAATAGAAGTAAAAGCAATGAACATAGGATCCTTTCAATACATGTAGAAAAAGTATTTTACAAAATTGAGCACCCTTTTATGATAAGAATACTTAACAGAATAGGCATAGACAGGACTTACCTCAAAATGATAAAAAGCCATATAGAACAAATCCACAGCCAAATTCATACTGAATTGGGAAAATTGAAAGCATTTCTGCTTAGAACTGGAACCAGACAAGGTTGCCCACTACGACCACTTCTATTCAACATAATGCTAGAAGTCCTAGAGACAAGAAAAGGAAATTGAGTGTATCCAAATGGGGGCATAAGATATAAAATTATCACTCTTTGCTAACCACGTGATCTTCTATCTAGAAAACCTAAAAGATACTGCCAAGAGACTACTGGATTTGATAAATAAATTCAGCAGTCTCACATCACAAAATCAATGTACACAAATCAAAAGCATTCATATATGCCAACCATAGTCAAACTGCAAACCAAGACACAGACTCAATACATTTTTACAATAGCAACAAAGAAAATAACATACCTAGGAATATATTAACTAAGGAGGTGAAAGACCTACAGGGAGAACTATAAAACATTGAGGAAAGAAATAGTAGAGGACATAAACAAATGAAAAACATACCATGCTCATGGATTAACAGAATCAACATTGTAAAAATGTCCATACTACCCAAAGACATCTACATATATAATGCAATCCCTATTAAAATAACAACATTTTTTTTAAAGATCCAGAAAAAATAATTCTATGCTTCATATGGAACCAGGGAAGAACACATATAACCAAAGCAACCTTAAACAAAAAGAAGAAATTGAGAGGCATCAGTTTTCTAGAATTCAAGGCTATAGTCATCAAAACAGCATAGGACGGGCACAAAAACAAAGACATAGTCCAATGGATCAGAACAGAGAACCCAGATATAAACCATCCTCATATAGCTATTTGATCTTTGACAAAGCCCACAAAAACATATACTGGGGAAAAGAATCCTTATTCAATAAATGGTGCTGGGAAAATAGGATAGCCACATGCAGAAAACTGAAACAGGATCCACACCTCTCACCACTCACAAAAATCGACTCATGATGGATAACAGACTTAAACCTAAGGCACGAAACCACAAGAATTCTAGAAGAAAATGTTGGAAAAACTGCTGTAGACATTGGTCTAGGGAAAGAATTTATGAAGAATACCCCAAAAGCAATCACAACAACACCAAAAATAAATAAATGGGTATTGATCAAATTAAAAAGCTTCTGCACACCAAGGAAACAGTCATTAGAGTAAATAGACAACCTATAGACTGGGAGAAATTATTTGCATGCTATACATCCAATAAAGGACTGATAACTAAAATCTGTAAAGAACTGAAGCAAATCAGCAAGAACAAACCAAACAACCTCATTAAAAAGTGGGCAAAGGACATGAACAGAAACTTTTCAAAATAAGATAGAATAATGGCCAAAAAAATACAAAAAAATTCTCAACATCTCTCATCATAACGAAATGCAAATCAAAACCACAGTGAGATATCACTTAACTCCAGTGAGAATGGCTTTTATCAAAAAGTCCTCAAACAAGAAATGCTGGTATAGATGCTGAGAGACAAGAACCCTCACACACTGTTGGTGGGACTTCAACCTAGTAGAAACTCTATGGAAAGGAGGGTGGAGATATCTCAAAGAATTAAAAGTAGAACTATCATTTGATGCAGCAATTCCACTACTGGACATTTACCCAAAGAAAGAAAAAACATTCTTTAAAAAAGTCACCGGTACTTGAGTGTTTATAGCAGCCCAATTCACAGTTGCAAGGATGTGGAAACAGTACACGGGTGGATTAATAAAATGTGGCATATGTATACCATGGAGTACTACTCAGCCATAAAAAATGGTCAACTAATGCCTCTTGTATTAACCTAGATAGAACTAGAGACCATTTTTTTAACTGAAGTATCACAAGAATGAAAAAAGAAACACCACATGTACTCACCATTAAATTGGAACTAATTGATCAATACTTATGTGCAGGAAGTGCAGGAAATCAAGCAGGAGGGAGAGAGCAAGAGGTACAATGCACACTATCTGGGGGATGGGCACACTTATAACTTTGACTCAAATGGTACAAAATCAATTTATATAACTAAAATGTTTGTACCCCTGTAATATTCTGAAATCTTTAAAAAAGAAACAAACAAACAATAATAAAAAATAAATAAATCTGTCAGAGCACTGGAAAGGCATATTCCTACTTTAATGCACAAAATGCCTCCTCCTTGCCTCAGATAATAAGAGAATTTAGCTCAATAGCCCATAAATAGAAATAGCATTATATATACCAACCAGTGACCTAATTAAAAAGAAATATTTCAAGTTCAGTGCAAACCTGTTGTCCTCTGTCAAGTCTTGTCTTAATACATCCTGAAATTTCCATTGGGTAGCATTTTTCTTTAGATACATTTATTTTTCTGACCTTAATTTCAGTGACCCTAATGCATGGTCTAACTTCCTCATGGGCATATCTTCATTATTCAGCAATGGAAGTGACACAGGGTAATTTAACAGTTGCTGAAGTTTATTAAGTATGAAATGTCCGATTTTCTTAAGTACAGAGTTTGACAGTTGATGTCCCTGACATTTCACTTTTATACTTCTAGTTTATTGTGAAGGTACATCCTCATACTTTCGAACACATGGTTTGGCTTGTGATTATCTTACAAAATTTTTAGAGCAATTTTTATGAAACAATGGGTAAGTAAACAATTCATGTTATTTTCAAATATGAGTTCCATCATGGAATCAATGCAGTGCAAACAGCTCAAAATATCAATGAAGTGTTTGGGAAGGATGTGGGTAGTGAATGCACAGTACATTGACTGAGAATTTCTGTTCTGGTCATTTTAATCTCAGAAATGAGCCAGGTGGGTGACCTGAGACCAAGACAAATAATGATGAGCTGAAAACTGTAGAAGTGAATCCATCTCAATCTACACATGAATTAGCAGCAAGGTTTGACGTTACTGTTCCAACAATATCAGACCATTTGAAACAAATTGGCAAGGTAAAGAGATTTGATAGGTGGGTACCGCATGAATTAAACAAACATCAGAAGAGAAATCATCTAGAAGCTTGCCTTTCTTTACTGTCACAATATAAAGGCAAACCATTTCTATATCATATTGTTACATATGATGGAAAATGGACTCTTTTTGACAATTGCAAGTGTTTGGCACAATGGTTGGATAATGATGAAGTGCTGAAACACAGCGCAAGACTGAATATTCATCAAAAAACTAACGGTGTCTGTTTGATTATTCAGTCCTGGTATCATCCACTACAGCTTCATTTAACCTGATCAATTGATTACAGCAGATTGATTACAGTTGATTACTGCAACCAGTTGGATGAAATGATGAGAATGCTTGTGATGAAGCAGCTGATATTGGTCAATAAACCTCTTGCAAGACAACGCTCCACCACATGTCACACAAAAAATGCCACTTAAACTACAGAGACTGGACTTGGAAACTCTCCACCATCCACTGTATTCAACATACCTTGCACCACCTGACTACCACTTCTTCCAGGCTTTGGGCCATTTCTTGCAAGGGAAAATATTCAATTCTCAACAAGCTTGGAAAACACCTTTCATGATTTCATCGCCATTTACTCTTCAGGCTTCTTCAATGCTTGCATAAACAAGCAACCGTTAAAATGGCAAAATCGTGTTGATAGTTTAGGTGCATACGTTGATTAATTGTGCTGCTTCTTGTTTGAGATATAACAAACTAAACTTTTGATTTGAAATCAGGTATTTCATATTTAATGACCTAAATATTAACAACATAATTTAAAATACTGTACTATCTAATACTTCTTCCAGACTACAAAAATATATATTAAACACAACAGACTCAAAATAACTGATTAAAAGACATACACTTGTATATGGGAATGAGTGTGTATAGTGTGTAAGTGTGCATACAATTATTTTAATTATTTACTTAATTACTGCACATAAATGCCATTTTAAAATTTTAAATTAGACTAATGTTTATATACATGTAACATAATGCTGCCAAGAAAATTGTCATTTTATCCAGATATTATTAATATATTTTTTGACAGCTAAGAACTCAGAACTTATTTTTACTACTTTTCTAGTTTGCAAGATTTCACAGTGCTGATATTCTTTAATTACTATGTTATATATTAATAGTTTTGGTGCCAGAACAAGTTAAAAGGTAGTGCATTTTTAAGGGCCATAAAATAATTACTTCTACTATGAAAAGCTAAATGCTGCCATTTTTTTAAAGCTGAAATCTCTTTTTGAGCCTAGATATCATGTATATAAGGTTCTGGTTTTTTATCTCATGTCCACCCAAATTCTAAGAACTACTAGTTTATTTCATTCTAAAGATCCTGCAAGGAGAGTGCTTCTCAAATTTTTTTGAGTATTGCTTTGAATCTGGCCATTACAACCAACTATGAATATGAAAAACAAACAAACAAAGAAACTAGCCAGGTCACCTTTTATTACACCTCAAATTCAGAAAAGTTTTAGATAATTAATGCAGTTATTTTGTACTCATTTAATTCTATAAAGCCATTCAAGTATAGGATTAGTTCAATGTTAACCACAGTTTCTAAATTATACTATGGGATGGGCATCAAAGTGCATTCTAGTTAACATTAGAATCAAATCAAATTAATCACCTGTCCCAATCTCTTACTTTATTTTTGTTATCTTCCCTCATTCACCACTTTCCAATTATCCACAGTGCACCTACCCCCATCTGGAACTCTCTCTCCATTGCCTTTGAAACTTCACCACATAGATAAAAGACTACCTCCTTTCACACAAGGCAGTGGGCAGAATAAAAGACTGGAGACAATGACCACTTGTCCAGTTCTGTCAAGGACATGTTGAGGGATACAATGATGGCTCTAAAATATAAAATGCTTGCTCCCAGATTATCCAACCAATCTAAATAAATTCATTTATTGACATATAGAAGACTAAACTCAATTATATAATTTTTCCCCAAACGGCATGTTCAAGGGTCACATGATTATACTTGAATTTATATATCTTCATATAGAGAAAAATGACAAAACGAGGATGATAAAGTGAGTGTTTTCATAAAGGTAAATGTATTCAATTTAAAGAAATGTATTTTTTCAGAAGTAATATTCTTTATATATTTTTCGTGTTAAAACACCCTTCCTTTATGAAATTTGCAATAGTAAATGACATTTTTTTTTTATTTCTGAATGTTACAGGAGTAGAAATGTTTTGGTGAAATAGATTGTTTTTGTATTGCTTGAGACAAAGTTATAAGATAGTGGACATTGTAAGCTTTAGGTTTGATTACACCCATGCCTTCCTCCCCCCTCCTACCTGTTTGATTTCCATAGAGTTGTACTTCAATATGTGCACGTGAGAGCTGTTCAGTTGGTTCCAATTTAATAGTGATTACATGTGGTATTTGTTTTCCAAATCTTGTGATACTTCACTAAGGAAAATGGTCCCCAGTTCGATCCAGACTGCTATAAAAGGTATTAATTCGTTTTTACATTGCTGAGCAGAAACCCATGGTGTGTGTGTGTGTGCGTGTGTGTGTGTGTATATATATATATATATATATATCACATTTTATTAAGCCACTCATGAATTGATGGGCACTTGGGCTGCTTTCACATCTGTGTGATTGTGATTTTTGCTATAGTAAACATTCTAGTGCAAGTGTCTTTTTGATAAAATGACTTTTATTCATTTGATAAATAAATAGTGGGATTTATGGATTAAATGTAGGTATACATTTAGTTCTTTGAGGAATCTCCATACTAATTTCCATAAAGGCTGTACAAGTGTGAAGTCTCACCAACAGTGTATAAGTGTTTCTTTATCTCCACATCTGTGCCAACATCTGCTGTTTTGGGACATTTTGTTTTTTGGGTTTCTTTTCCAACATATTATGGGGGTACAAATGTTTAGGTTACACATGTTCATATGTTGTCCTTGCCCCTCCTCCCCCCTCTAGTCAGAGCTTCAAGTGTGTCCATCCCCCAGATGGTGTGCATTGCACTCATTATGTATGTATATACCCATCCTCTCCTCCCCCCTCCCATCTGCCCAACACCCGATAAATGTTATTCCTATATGTCCACTTAGGTGTTGATCAGTTAATACCAATTTCCTGGTGAGTACATGTGGTGCCTGTCTATCAATTCTTGGGATACTTCACTTAGTAGAATGGGTTTCAGCTCCATGCAGGAAAATACAAGAGGTGCTATATCACCGTTGTTTCTTATAGCTGAATAGTACTCCATGGTATACATATACCACATTTTATTAATCCACTCATGTATTGATGGGCACTTGGGTTGCTTCCCTATCTTTGCAATTGTGAATTGTGCTGCTATAAACATTCGAGCACAGGTGTCTTTTTTATAGAGTGTCTTTTGTTCTTTTGGGTAGATGCCCAGTAATGGGATTGCTGGATCAAATGGTAGATCTACTTGTATCGCTTTAAGGTATCTCCATATTGCTTTCCACAGAGGTTGCACTAGTTTACAGTCCCACCAGCAATGTAGGAGTGTTCCTATCTCTCTGCATCCACGCCAACATTTATTGTTTTGGGACTTTTTGATAAAGGCCATTCTCACTGTAGGTAAGTGATATCTCATTGTGGTTTTGATTTGCATTTCCCTGATGATTAGAGATGTTGAGCATTTTTTCATATGTTTGTAAGCCATTGTTTTGTCTTCTTTTGGAAAGTTTCTGTTCATATCCTTTGCCCACTTTTTGATAGGGTTGTTTGATTTTTTCTTGCTGATTTTCCTGAATTCTAAATAGATTCTAGTTATCAGCCATTTATCAGATGTGTAGCTTGCAAAAACTTTCTTCCATTCGGTAAGTTGTCTATTTGCTCTCGTGACAGTTTCTTTGGCTGTGCAGAAGCTTTTTGATTTGATCAGGTCCCATTTATTTATTTTTGTTGATGCTGTGATTGCCTTTGGGGTCTTCTTTATAAATCCTTTGCCTAGGCCAATGTCTAGAAAATTATTTCCAACATTTTCCTCCAGAATTCTAATAGTTTCACACCTATTATTTATCTGTCATTTTGATATTTTCATTTTGGTTAGTATCTACTGATAGACAGTTGTTGTTTCATTTTGGGGGTCACCTTTGCTCTAATTTTCCATCCTTCCGGAGTTCATTCACTGATTTTTTCTCATCTGGGCTCTCTATCAAGCCCTTGGGTACTGGGCCTGGCTTGCAGGACTATGCCCAGGTCCCCAAAAATCAACCCCTGACCATACTAGGGAGGAGTGCTGGTTCCAAGTTGGCTATGGGGTGTTCAATTACATTTAATGATCCTCTCAGTTTACCTCTGTCCTGATGTGTTTATTTCTTCCCAGCAGTGTGAACTGTGTTTGTTCCCACAGCTTAATCTCCAATATGTGTGGGGGTACATTTTATTACCAATCAGCCATTCTCTGTTTGCTTGAGTTAGATGACAGTATGATGAGCTATAGATTTGTTCTCCCTGTCAAAGGTTGATGTTTGTGTGAATGAGCCAGCTGTTGAGATATTCCTTTGCGCCAGTGGTAGAATGTCGTCCCCTTGGTGGAGTACTTTAGTGGCTCAAGCTTTATGAGAAACCCTGTAGCTCTCAGGTGGTTGCTTGATCTCCACCACCCCTGTAGTAGGGGGAGGAGCAAGGCAAGGTTGCTAGAGTCTGGGGGGCTTTGGAAATCTTTGGCAGGGCTCAGAAGTTGTTTTCCTCGCCACTTGGTGGAGCTCCTGGTATGAGGGTCAGAACAAGCTCTCCAAACTGGGAGGGCTGTTCATGGGGGAGGGGCCTAAATGCCTCATACCTAAGGCCCTGGGCTGGGATCTTTCCACTCTTATCCAGTAGTGGAGTTTTTCTGTGGGGATGGGTGGGTGCTCCACAAATTCACTACTCCTTGGACTCTCAGAGCACACTCCTATTAGTTCAGTCCATGTTTGCTCCCCTCGCCACCTGAGTTCAGCTCTGAAACCTCCCCCCAGTCTGTAGGTCTGACCCACCATCATGCATCTTCGTGAAATTCTGGTAGGTAGGGAGTTACGAAATTGTGCACCCTTATTCCACTACAAGTCTTCAGAGGGAGAGGAGTGGGTCTCACTATCTGTGGGAACCTTAGCCTATTGCACATGCCCACCAGAGAGAAACGGCCACTTGTGAATTTCTCGGCTCAAACCTCACTCCCTATAATAATGAGTAGGGGGAGGAGCCATAGCACCCACCATGCACACATGAGTTTGAGGTGTTTGGTTGCTATGGAACCAGGGGCTGGGCTATTCCTCTCCAAGTGCCATGCTCTTATCTAATATGGCATTTCCAGTGGGCGGGGAAGGGGATTGCGTGCTGCCAGATCACCATTCCTCGGCATCCCACTATATCTCCATCAGATATGTCCATGTAGTCTTCCTTTTCACCTGAGTCAAACTCCCAGGCTTTCCCCCTATATCCCCTTGCATCCCTCTCATGTTTGGGGTGACCAGCTTGCTTATCAGAGCCACTGACATGTAACCCCATGAAATGCAAGCAGGCAGCAAGTTCCCAAATTGTTCACTCATGTTTCATCACAATTCCTCAAGGGGAAGAGGTGTGGGTCTCACTCTCTATGGATACCTCAGCTTGGGATGCACACACACCAGAGAGAAGCAGCCATTTGCGAACTTCTCGGCCCAGATTACATGCACGGTTGTAATGGGTCAGGGAGGGGCCACTGCTCCCGGTCAGCCTGAGGTCAATGTGCTTTCTCGGCTGCAGTCAATAGGGGAGGTGCAGGGGAGGAAGTGTCTGGATCTGAGAAAGCCATTACTCTGGCCTCTTGTGGCAGAGGGGTGCCCCTCCCAGACTGCCCAAACTCCTGGGGCTCGCTGGTTCACCCAACTGTTCCATATTTGTCCCTGTACCTGGGCTCATGGAAGGTGAAAAAGCCTTCAGTAAATTTGGTGTCCCACTGTTCACTGGAGGGGAGTATCACGGGAAAGGGAATACTCCACCTTACCCTTTCACTGGGCTCTGAGACTCTCTGGGTTTGGTCTTTGCTGATATTGCCTCCTCTTTATCTTCTTCCTTCTTGGCTTTGCGATTTTCTCTGTGGGGTCCCCAGCCATCTCTGACATTTCTCTCTGATCCACACCTGAGCTGTGAGTCTACCCCCCTCTCCTCTATCCAATATCCTGCCTTCCCGCCAGGGCATTCTGACAACTGATGTCTCCAGTCAGTCATCTTTCTTCTATCCTCAGTAAATGGCATTTTAAAATGTCATTACATAGAAAAATAAAAAGTTGGCAACTTTATGCGAAATATAACCCTTGGCCCATGCCTCAGTAATTGACCAGGAGAAAACATACATACACAAACACACACACACACACACACACACACACACACACACTCAGTGAAAATGAATTGGTATGTTTTGCTCTTTAACATTATGGAAATAAAATCAGTTGGTTAACAGAAGTTTTGCCTACTTATAAAGGCATTGAATAAATACACTGCAAGTATTCCTTACCTTTGACTATTCTGTAACAGTAACAATTTTAAGCCAAAGTCATGATTTGATCAACACAGATCATGATGTTGTCCTAAAAATTACCTCTGTTCTGTTATTTGGTTTCACACTACTCAGTGAAGCCAACATTGTGGTGTGGATTTTTAAATTAAAATAAAACTTATGTATACCCTACAACAACCACTAAAAGAACAAAACAAAGGGTTACTTCTAACAAATCAACAAGAAAGATAGGATTAAATCATTAAAATAATCAATTAATGCAAAATCGTAAAGAGAGGCAAGCAGGAACAAAGAGCAGATGAGACAACCAAATACAAATACCAGCATGACAGCTTTAACCTCATTCATATCAATAATCACCTTAATTGTAGTGGTCTAAATACTCCAAATAAAAGTTAAAGATTGTCAAATTGGAAAATAAAGTAAAACTTAACTCTACGCTTTCTAATCAGAATCCATTGTAAATATAAATACACTCATACATTAAAAGTAACGGGAGGCCTATTAGTTTTCTGGGACTGCTGTCAACAGAGTATCAAAATTTAAGTGGCTGAAAAACACAGAAGCGTTTGGTCTTACAGTTCTGCAGGCTAGAATTCTGAAATCAAGCTATCAGTAGGACCATGCTTCCTTTGATGCTCTGAGTAGAATCCTTCTTTGCATCATCCTAGTTTCTGGTGGTGGCTGGAAATCTTTGGCATTCCATGGTTTGCAGCTGCATCAAAGTAATCTTTTCTTCCATCTTCATCTGGCATTCTCTCTGTGTCTCAGTATTCCCATAATTTTCCATCTGTGTGTATATATCTGTGTCTCAATTTCTCAACTTCATAAATATACCAGTCACATTGATTAGGGCTCATCCTAATAACTTCATTTTAACACTGTAAGGATCGTATTTTCAAATGAAGTCACACTCTGAGGTTCTCGGGGTTTGGACTTCAACCTGTCTTTGCTAACATTAATCAAAAGATAGCTAATGTAGCTCTCTTAATATTAGCCACACGTTGAAGAGAAAAAGATATTACCAAGGACAAAGAAGGTAATTTCATACTATTAAAGTTGCCATCAATGGAAAATAACCCTTTTAAAAATACTATGGCATCGTAATTTTGATACCCTTCACTATAGCAACAAACAAAGTAAAATACCTAGGAATATATTTGACTAAGTAAGTTAAAGACCTCTACAGGAAGAACTATGAAACACTGATGAAGGAAATAGCAGAGGACGTAAACAGGTGGAAAACCATACCATGCTCGTGGGTCGGCAGAATAAACATTGTTAAAATATCTATACTACCCAAAGTGATCTACAGATTCAATGCAATCCCTATTAAAATACCAACATCATTTTTCCCAGTTCTAGAAAAATAGTTCTATGCAGTCACAGAAATAAGACATGACCAGCAATGTGAGTCTTGACAGCTCTTGACAAGGTAGTAATATCACATATAATTGCTCTCAGCTGGGCTTTCAATTCCCTGCAACAGGCAGGAACATCAACAAGGTCAACTCATTTATCTATAGTGGCAGTGGCACTAGCCTATTACAACAGTACATGAGAATATAGGCTTTAAAATCATGACTTTAGAAATAGGACTAAAATATACTGAAGAAAAATAAAGTCCCAAAGATTTCTCTCAATTATTTTCAAAACAGTTATCTAAGATGAGCATCTGAAAACAGAAATGGAAATTATTCAGGCAGATTTTCCAGTGGAGGAAACAATATAACGTAATAGTTGAGATGATGGGCTTTGACTCAGTTTACTCTTCTGTTAGATAAGGTAATCATTGCTAATACCAGGGTTGTGGTAGGAACCTAATGAGATCACATATTAAGTGCTTAGCATAGGGACTGGGATATGGTCATCATTCTGTATATTAGAGCTATAATAATTTAGAACAGCAATAGAATTAAAGCTATAGACTGCCTTTACTTCCAGAGACCTAGACAAGGTATATTGATGTCAAGTTTTATTTACCTGGAATGTATTTTTAAACTATACTTTATTGGAATATTATTTGGAGGAAAATATGAATGTAGCACCATTTTTTCATTGAACCAATTACTCTGAATATTTATTCATACTTGATTAAAGAGGCCTATATATCTACTATTTTCAGTCCAAAATAGGTTGTGATTATATTCATCTTATGCCTTGTCATACAGTACAGTTGTGTTTGTGTGTATACACATGAGACCCTGAAGTCCCTGTACAGGGCAGAAGATCTTCATAAGTTAATTTCCAGACATTTTCCCCTTTTGAACACACATGTAATGGATGTACATGTGAATGCCCATACAAACACATGTGCACCCATGTGTGTGTGCTTAAAAGCAAAAATCATATAACTGAGGACAGAGAAATGTTCATATCAGAAACTAGAAAAATGTGCTCAATATAGCTATGTAATTACTCTTAAAAGTGGTGCTATGATTATGGATATACTTTTACCTTGCTCTTGTGTATTGAAGTTCAAGAAATATTTATAGGTTACTGATGTATTCTACCCATGAGAGAATGTACAAACATAACGCATTAGTTTCATGTCGCAAGAATAAATGGTAGGACTCTGATCCCACTGGGAGCCACAGAAAGCTAATTCCTCATTGTCTTCATTTGCCTATTGGCAAAAAGGAATATATTCCCCTGTCATTATAACAGGTGGGAAAATAGTTAATTTCATCATCAATTGCTGACCCATTGTTTATGAAGTTCACCAATTTCCCCAAGAAGTACACTAAATAGAATTTCTTTTCCACCCCTTATTCTGAATACTTCCTTTTCACATGAAATAATGATAGCATATATCATTGGATTTACTTGGTTTTATGATATTTATTCAATACTGAGCCTCTGGGCTGCCATTTCAAACTACCTTAATAAACCTAATTCTACCTTTATCATAGTTCATTGCTTAGAAGACTGGCTACCACAAATGTCAGTTCAATAATCATAGGATGAAAAGTCACTTTCTTCATGAACAATTGAAACAAAATGTCATACAGAAACATCCTGTACTGGATGTCAAAATGAACAAAATGAACACCAGTCAAAATTGTTCTAAGATTGAAAATGCCTGAGATGGTCATTGGCTTTGACTGAATGATGAATAAAAAGAAAAAAAAAAAAATATATATATATATATATATATATACTGCCAAAAAGCAATAATACTATTAATGAACCATGAAGATTTTCATACACAGTATTTTAATAGTGATTCAGTGGATTTACACAATGCCAGATGTTCCAAAAGTATACAGGATGAATTGATTTTCTGGCATTTTAGGCATTATCTGCTATAACTTTCAACACAACTATTTTTGTAGATCTAGCCATCCAACGTTAAGGCTCTTCTCCATGGAATGTAGGGGATACGACTTTTCTCTTACAATAATCAAAATTCCTTCGACACTGTTTTCAATTTTCTACTAAAACCTACCCTATATATGCTCCTGACAATATAAAAAGAAATACTGGCAGCCAAACATCTATTCTTCCACTAAGGCTAGTATTTCCAATAAGTTGTATTTTTAACACACGTCATTGCATACACAGTAGACTTGATTCTAGACAAGGGCAGCATTATAATTATAGCCTTAAAAACTGTGAAATATTTAGTAAGCATTTATTATGTACTCAGTGCTATGGGAAATATTAAGGAGAATAAGGCTTGTTTTGGCCTTATAATGCAGTTAAAGAGAAAGGCTAACATATTTCATCATTTAAAAAGCATTTACTGAGCAACTGCTATATGCCAGAACCACTTCTGGAATACCAGGGGGACAAAAGTACTATGAGCCAGATATATTCACGGTACTATGGGAGAGAAAGAAGAGACATTTAACTGAGAATTGACATTGAAAAGATCAGAAAAGACTCTCAAAAGAGGTAAAGTTTGAACTGAGAAGAATTGAATAGGGATTTAGCTGGCAAATTAGGATAGAAAAGGATGCATATTGAGGTATGGAGGGTGGGTTAAAAGAATAAAAATGGATAATAAAACCTGATGTTAAATGATGACTCCAAGATTTTCAATCAAGAAAACTAATAAATTTGTACGATAAAGAGAACAGGCATATTTTTGATGGCTGCTGGCTTTGGCGAACAATAATGACTCCTTTTAGAGTGTTCCTTATTTGAAACAATGGCAGGCCATCTACATGAAAAAAATACTGCTAGAAATTGAAAATAAAGGAAGGAAGCACAGGTGGACAATCCAGGCTGAATTTGAAAGCTACGTGAATACAATCACATAGAAATAACTCCTTATGTCTCTTTGTGTGCCGGATCAGATATTTCAATTCACCGAATCACTTCACTTATACTTGTTGAATTCATGGCTTCTGTGTACCATATCAATGGGGCCCTTAAGTTGCAACTCTCAGTATAATCTCCAGATATAAAAGACTCAAAGCAAATTTTGTAATGGAAAATAATATCCCTTGTCAATGGCTAAGTCTATGGAGCAAATCTGTTTCCCTGTGACCAATCTACTACAACTCTAAGAGAGGCAGATAACATGGAAATTATTGTCTTTGTCTTTTTTGAGTTTCAATAAAACTAATTCATTAAGTATTTCACATTAGTCTGATGCTGAATGGTTTGGTAAACATGGTGTCAGAAAAAATCAGTGAAATTAACTGCATAGCAGAAGCAAAAATGATTTATAAAGGAGATCTCAATTACCTGGCACAATAGTCACTGGAGTGCAAAATGATGCTCCAGAGTCACTGTAAAATGTTGTGTGCCTTCTGCAGCCTCTGAAAAGAGACGAAACTATGATTAGCATTATTTTGGTTCTGTGCATTCTTTGCAGACCCATTTTTAAAAGTTAAATCCATGAATGCTATATGTGATACCATCCTATCACTTGAAATTGCACCCGAACATTCTTGGTGATAGAGCATAAACTACTCATCCACTTCCTCATCACATAAATAAGACTGTTAATTAAACTAATAGTTTATAAAGGAGGCAAAACCCACAGTGAGTCTTGTTATATACAGGGAAAACATTTATACTTTTATAAGCAAGTAGCTATTTCTAGAAAAGATTCATTTGGTTGCATTAAAAATATGAAAGTGATTAGTTCTTCTTAAATGTAATTTTTGTCATCAAAGCCCTGTATTCAAATAGCTTTTTCATGTATAGCTTTTGGGGGAGCATTTGCTACTTTCTTTCATTGAGCTAAAATCCTTCCCTTTACAAATATTAAATTAACACAAATATCTAGTGCCTAAACCTGTGTCTATTCTTTTCTAAATCACTTTGGAAAGGGCAGGTCTGGGTGTTATGCAAGGAAAAGTATAGACTGTATATATGTTTGGAAAATGTTTCGTTTCCAAGAAAGGCATTGAAATTGGGAACATCAGAGTACATAATATATCCAGAGTAGGCAATATAAATGAGTTTAAGGCTAAGATGGATATACACTTGGAATCAATAGAGTTGGATATGCTTGCTGAATTTCAAGATGCACCTGCTGAAAGGCAGCAGGATAACTAGATTGATTCTGGCTGTTTCCAACCATAAATTCCATGTTTCACAGTAATATTTCATGGCTCTCTATTGGAACAGTGGTGTCACAGTTGGATTGATTGGCATAGAACACAAGGTTTTATTTGTCAACAAATGTGTTCCATGATTCATCATGGACTCATTGATTGATAGACACTGGCTGCATAGAAAAAAAGTTATATAAGTCTATCACGGAAGGTTTTAGAAATTCATCAACAACACTGATTCATCACCACAGTCACCCACTGGAAGAATGTTAAACTTTTCCTGGTAGTCATTGCTGTTCTGGACAGAGGCAAGAGCTTAGTAGATAGATTGACATGTAATAAATGTAGAGTACAGTCATCTCATTGACAGTATATCACTTTTGTTCTTGGTTTGAAATTCTTTGCCACCTTCCTTTTGTCCCCCATGACTCATCCAACCAACAATGAATACCAGACTGCCACAGAAGGACAGCTGACTCATCTTTAATACATCAAGGTGACCTTGGCCTTACTCTTCTTGTAGTGCATAAGAACAATTACAATGTGATAGATAATAATGCTGGATTTGGAGTCAAACAAACCTGAGTTGAAAAATCTGGTTTTGTTACCAGATAGCTCTGTATTTGGGAACACATTATTTAATTACAATGAGATTTGCTTTTTTAATCTGTAAAGCGTAAGTAACCTATATTGCAAGGATCAAATAAAATAATATAAGTGCTCAAAAATACTAGATATTATTCAGCAGCAGTTTTGGTCACACACATTAGGCAGTATGGTCCTTGGCTCCTCATAGATCACAATCCCCAGCAGCTCAAAAACTATTACGCAATGCCCAAACCGTATTTGCACACCTCAGCCATTTTCTGACTCATTGCGGAGATGATTCTGGTCATTTCTTACCCCAAATAAGGAGGCTATTGCTCATAGAAATTGGACAAACAGTTTGACTCCTTGGCCCTTCATTCTCCTATTCAAAGGTTAGGCAATTGATCCATCTGTCAACAACTCAGTGAGAAAGTTCAAAAACCTTCTGATTTATTAGATGGTCTATACAAACAGGCCGGCCTTCTATGAATATGTGCAAAATGTAATTTTGCTTAAGTTGCTGTCATTTTGGAAAATACAAAACAAAATAAAACCTGGGGAGGGGGGGATAGAGAAAACATTTACAGGTGATTGAATTGCGTAAAATTAGCACCAGGGAGCAGCAATAGCCCAGAATGGTGCACAGCTGTTCATTCAAAACTGTGGCAGATGTGCAATCTTCTCCCTTTGAACTAAGGTGTATGGATGTTTTTAGCACATCCTTACATCCTTCTACCTCCGCTATTAAGGTGGAGGAACCAGTCTGTGATTCTTTCTTGGATAATGCCTTATGATTGAAAATTAAATAAAACAACAAGGAAAAAAGCTTTTGATTTTGTTGAATAATT
This sequence comes from Lepilemur ruficaudatus, assembly GCA_963574885.1. Lineage (NCBI taxonomy): Eukaryota > Metazoa > Chordata > Mammalia > Primates > Lepilemuridae > Lepilemur > Lepilemur ruficaudatus. Next base: position 21,883 of record CAUYRT010010927.1, on the reverse strand, counting down.
AAAACTATATCCACAAAATCAGCATGAATTAATAAAGTTTCTCCAATTAAACATCATATATCCCCAGCCTCCTGACTACTTTTTCATCACCTCTATATTGGCTAGTCCCTCGAGTTCTCAAAAAATAAATAGGAATCAATCTTCTGGTCTTCAGCTGTGTTGAACTGACTCTGAGCTTACTTTGCTCCCTGTCTCCTAGACTTTAGCTTTGATAATTCGGTAAGTGCCTCCCAGCTTTCACTTCTGTTTGCTCCCCACTCCCCAATTACTTTCCCATGCATTTTTACTGTTTCTGTCATATCTATTAAGTCCTAATCACATCTCTGAAGCTGAATTGCAAACTTAACTTCTGAGAATATCACTAGAATGTAGACATATACACACAAACACACATAGAAGTAAAAAATAAAACTTACATATGCTTTGTATGAATTATCCAAAAATTTGAGAACAAATATAACAGTGCAATATGAGGCGCTGAGCAGACAAAGACCAAGAGTAGGGAATAAAAGGAAGTCGTCGACCAAAATAGGAGGAGAGAGCTGTGCAGCCACTAATATTTTACACCTTTTGTGGAAGGCTGGTTCGGCTCTGTTTCTAGTGTGTAAAATGCAAAGTGGCTGCTCCTTTGCAGAGTTACTACAGGCACAGGGCCCACTTCTCTTGATGAAATAGAGGAGGTGTGACTACCCCAACTCCAAATGCTTAGCCCTGAAATAATAATTCTGCATTACATTAAAACCCAGAAGAAGAAAAAAAAAAGCCTGTATCTCTCTTTACTTGAATCCAAGATTTGCCCCACACTTGTTCTCAGTAAACAATTCTTGAGAAATATAAATAACTACATGTGACTAGGCTGAGAATAATACTTAAGCATTCTGCCTTGGGTTAATGCCCTCCACCAAAGAGCCATACTGAAGTGTTTCTTTGCTAAACCGTAGCCTCTTCCAAGAGTCAGATTTAAGGACAAGGTTTTAAAGTGGTTGTCGGCATATAAAAAACAGCTAGTTGGTGGTGTTGATTAGTGAAATGAGTAAATTAAGGTTTCAGAGTTGCAGAGTCCCTTATTAGCTGCACCTGTAAAACTTCAGGCACTACTGTACCAGAAGAAAGTTCTGGGAGTATGTGGATTACTCGTATGAAAGATTTACCAAGTGTAAAACATTAAAAATCTGTTAGGTTTATTATTTAAAAAACACAGTATCATGTTTTCCAAGGTTCGGTTGTATTTGCTTTCATTCTTGCTCTGACACTGTCTCTCTCATCCCCCATTTAAGTTCAACCCCTATTCTCATCTACTCCCATGTAGAGGTCCCCAAAATCTTTATTGCTAACTCCACTTTTTCTCCTGGGTACCAGCTCATGCCTGTGTTACCTCCTCTGTAGCTTCGGAATTAGTTTCTCCACTGTCTGCTTCTCTAGTGGCGCTATGGTATACTACACACTACTTTTATACTTAGGATTCGTAAAGTGAAAAGATACCTGGTTATGCAGTTCAGCTCAAACATGGTAGACTTCATGAAAGCCTTCTGGAACCTCCATTCTCATATAAACTCTTCAAAACCATTCTGTGCACATTACAATTTTCTCATTGCACTTCCGACTACTTTCTGGTTAGTTATTATTGTAATTAGAGTTACTCTTGTACTTGCAGCAGTTATACCATTTGATCTTATTATTTTCTACCTTTACAAACTCCAATTTTGCATTATGAAACAAGAGAAACAGAAGGGGAAAAAAACACATCAGATCCAGAAAGCAACAGAGAATGTGGGAAGTATCAAAAGTCAGGAGACCTCAGCTCTACTTCTAGCTTTTCCGAACATGTATATAGGGCTCCTAGACAAGTCACACGCTCTATCTGGAACCCATCAGTTCCCTTCTACTTAAGCAATTTCTAGGGTACTGTATGCTTCTAAGAGTATAAACACAATATTTACTAGCTCTACCAATTACTAATTATGTAACTTTGGTTAGGTTACTTAGCCTCTCAGGGGCTCAATTTGCATGTTTGAAAATAATAGCTCCTACTTCCTATGACTACTATGAAGATTAAATGAGTTAGTAGACTTAAATTTATTAGAACAATACCTGGTACAGTAAGTCATCAATAAAAGTAAACTATTAGTATTATCATTCTTTAAAGACTGTAGCATTGTTTCTATCTGGCATATTTCTGAAGTGGGTCTTGAATAGGGTGGGCATTCTGTAAATTAACCACATTCATTCAACATTGTGTTTATCCTCAATAATAAATTGAGAGTAAACCACTTCTACAGTAACAATTCTCAGGGGTAGTCTTATAACTATGTGTTATAAGGTAACTCCAGGATCTTCTCATTCAAAAATACCTCTCCATCACCACCGCCACCCCTCCACCAAACAGACAAACACCTAAACACACACACACACACACACACACACACACACACAATTTACCTTATAGTGGCTCTGATCAAACGATCACAAATTCAATCTTTTGGGTTAAGCACTATTCTTTTTAGTAGATTTTCTATTAAAATGCAAATTCCCCAAGGAGAATTAACACATTAAGTGATTCACACTTTAACGCTACTGAACTTGTCAGATTTTTGTTCTCTCAGATTGGGAAAGGTCTTGTTAATGGAGTTCCTCCATTGCCAGTGGGAGGTCACTCTCTCAAGACAAACTTTCCTGCTTCACAATTTTGCCAAGGGCTGACTGGCCCTGACACATGCTGTTATTTTTTCATATGAAAAAAAAGATGCCCCTGCAAAAATGGAGTTTTCTAGCTTGTTTAATCTAGATGCACTGAAGGAGAAAAAATAGATTTTCAAACCAATACTTGATGCTGCTAGAAAGTTTGAGCAAAACTGATTAAGAACATTGTTAGGAATGGTTCATCCTTAAATAAAGATTAACTTTCCTATGTTGCCAAAAAATCAGCCAGACAATTTGTTATCTGCCAAGAAAGTGCTCAGAGGCATCATTAACTTACATAGCTGTTTCCAGCTTTAACTCTGAATTATTTGCTCTTTAATTGCAATAAATCTCTTCATAAACTCATTTGCTTTGAATGTTTTTTGGACATATAATCTTTCCCTCTTTAAGTAAGGTTACTTTGTTCTTTCCTCAGCACAAGCACACTAAAACTGCAATAGCTTTCTTCCATAGTGCAGACATTATCTTCTAAAAAGGCATTATTAGAGAAGGCCAAGAGGAAGAAGAAAGGGAACATATAAAGCCCCAGGACAAGTGACACTTTGTGCCTTATCCTCCTTCCTGATCCTGGCCAACATTTTCAGACAGATGAAATCAGGTCATCCTGAATGTCAATAACATCCTAAAAGAGACAAAAATGCCAGCCTTGCAGGAAGAGAAGAAAGGGGAAAGAGAGAAAGAGGGGGATGGAGGGAATCATGACTTTCTTACTTGCCATAACCTCCCTCTGGAAGAAAAAAAAAAACTTACTCTTATGCCAGTTACTGAAGCAATATTGTTTACCCACCACACCACCACATCCAATTGGGGCCCTAGAGAGAAGTGACTCCATTTTCTGTATTTTGAGGACGTCTCTGGACACAGTCATGCCACTGCTTTTCCTCTATGTCTATTTATTTCAGTATCAACCTAAGTGTAAATCATTCCATAGTCTCTTTGTAGGTCAGTCTCATAATCTTGGGCAAGTCATTAACCTTCTTTCCATTTTGTTAATCCATAAAATGTGGCCTAACTTAATCTGGTGTTTCCAGACTTTAAAAATAGCATCTTCACAATTACAGCCACATCTCTACACTATGTGAATTCTTGTTTTCTTAATACTTTTTCTTTAAAAATACTCAATTTCTTTTTAATTTCAGAATATTATGGGGATACGAATATTTTGGTTACATATATTGCCTTTGCCTCTCCCAAGCCAGAGCTACAAGTGTGTCCTTCCCCCATACAGTGTGCTCTACACACACCCATTAGTTGTGAGTTTACCCACCACCACCACCCTCCTCCCACTTGATCAGCACCCAATGAATATTACTGCCATGTGAGCACCGTAGTGTTGATCAGTTAGTACCAATTTGTGGTGAGTAGATGTGGTGCTTGTTTTTCCATTACTGTAAGACCTCACTTCAAAGGATGGGCTCAAGCTCTATCCAGAATAATATAAGAGGTGCTAGTTCACCATTGTTTTTTTGTAGTTGAGTAGTATTCCATGGTATTCATATACCACATTTTATTAATCCACTCATGTATTGATGGGCACTTGGGTTGTTTCTACATCTTTGCAATTGTGAATTCTGCTACTATAAACATTCGAGTTCAGATGTCTTTATCATAGAATGTGTTTTTTTTTTTTTTCCTTTGGGTAGATGCCTAGTAGTGGGATTGCTGGATTTAATGGTATTTCTATTTTCAGTTCTTTGAGATATCTCCAAATTATTTTCCACAGGGTTTGTACCAATTTTCAGTCCCACTAGCAGTGTAAAAGTGTTCCAATCTCTCTACATCCATGCCAGCATTTGTTGTTTTGGGACTTTTGATAAAGGCCATTCTCACTGGAGTTGGGTGATATCTCATTGTGGTTTTGATTTGCATTTCCCCAATGATTAGAGACATTGAACATTTTTTTATATGTTTGCTGGTCATTAGTCTGTTTTCTTTTGAAAAAAGTTGTGTTCATGTCCTTTGCCTACTTTTTGATGGGGTTCTTTGACGCTTTCTAATTTTATTAAGTTCTATATAGATTCTTGTTATCAGCCCTTTATCAGATATGTAATGTGAATATTTTCTCCCATTCTGTAGGTTGTCTGTTTACTCTCATGATAGTTTCCTTGGCTGTGCAGAAGCTTTTTAATTTGATCATGTCCCATTTATTTATTTTTGTTGCTGCTGTGATTGCTTTCAGAGTCTTCTTCATAAATTCTTTGCCTAGGCCAATGTCTGTAAGAGTTTTCCCAACATTTTCATCAAGAATTTTTATGGTTTCATGCCTTAGGCTTAAGTCTGTTATCCATCATGAGTTGATTTTTGTGAGAGGTGAGAGGTGGGGATACGGTTTCAATCTTCTGCATGAGTTATCCAGTTTTCCCAGCACCATTTACTGAATAGGGATTCTTTTCCCCATTGTATATTTTTGTTGCTTTGTCAAAGATTAGATGACAATATGAGGATGGTTTTATATCTCAGTTCTCAGTGCTTTTCCAAAGGTCTATATCCCTGTTTTGTGCAAGTACCATGCTTTTTTGGTTACTATAGCCTTGTAGTAAAGCTTGAAGTCTGATAGACTTATGCCTCCCAATTTGTTCTTTTTGCTCAAGATTGCTTTGGCTATACAAGGTCTTCTCTGGTTCCATACGAAGTGTAGAATCATTCTTTCTAGATATGTAAAGAATGATGATGATATTTTAGTAGGTAATTCATTCCCACTTAGAACTGGAACCAGAAAAGGTTGCCCACTATCTCCACTTCTAAAAATACTAAATTTAAAAGCTTCTGCATAGCCAAGGAAATAAACATCATGCAAATAGGCAACCTACAGAATGGGTGAAAATATTCGCGAGCTATATATCTGATAAAGAGCTACTAACTAGAATCTACAAATGACTCAAGCAAATCAGCAACAAAAAAATCAAACAGCCCCATCAAAAAGTAGATAAAAAAATGAACAGAATCTTTTCAAAAGAACATAGACAAATGACCAATAAGCATATGAAAAATGTTCAACATCACTAATCATACAGGAAATGCAAATTAAAACCACAGTGAGATATCACCTTAACTGTATTAGACTGGTTTTTATTAAAAAGTCCAAAAATAATAGATTCTGATATGGATGCAGAGAAAAAGGAATCCTTATACACTGTTGGTGGGGCTGCAAATTAGTACAACCTCTATGGAAAACAGTATGGAGATTCCTCAAAGAACTAAAAGTAGGCCTACCATTTTATCCAACAACCCTACTAGTAGGTACTTACCCAAAGAAAAATAAGTAATTTTATCTAAAAGATACCTGCACTTAAATGTTTATTGCAGCACAATTCACAATTGCAAAGATGTGGAATTAACCCAAGTGACCATCAATTCATGATTAGATTAACAAAATGTGGTATATGTATACCATGGAATACTACTCAGCCTTGAAGAAGGATGACTTAATGTCTTTTGCAACAATTTGGATGGAACTGGAGACCATTATCCTAAGTGAAGCATCACAAGAATGGAAAAACAAACACCATATATACTCACTATTAAACCAGAACTAACTGATGAGGACATATGTGCATAGAAGGAAGTAAGATTTAACTGAAATCAAGCAGGGAAAAAGTAGTGGAAGGGATGGGTGAAAACCTACCTAATGGGAACAATGAACACTGTCTGGGCAATGGACACACTTATAATCATGACTCAAGCATTTCATGGAGCCAAAACTATGTGTACCCCCATAATATTTTGAAATATAAAGTCTTTGAAATATTAAACTATCATGTAATATTCAAATAAAATCATAATATGTTATGAAAAAAATGAACCTTCAACCTCCCAAAAATAAAAATACTTTTAAAACCTAACACTTATCTTATCAAATGATATCAACAAAATACCAGATGTGATGTGCTAGCTGTGTCTTTGCAACATACTTTGAAATAAATATGTAATTTTAAAACCAAAAAAGTTTTCCATAGATCAACTAAATTCACTTTACATACCACCTCCCTTTATGAGACTCTTGAGTGATCAAAACAGTATCAAGATTTGAACTCAGACAAGTCTGATTTAGAAAACTGGCTCTGTCTCTTATTTTGTGATCTTGGCAAGTAACCAATACCTGCGACATAAAGTTGTTAAGAGGGTTAATTTAGAAAATGTATCTTTGGGGTTGGCACTCAATAAATGTTGGTTTCTCTCTGTACCTCAGTTTTCACATCTGTTAAATGCATCTTATATAAATGGAAAGAACGTGGGTTTGGGAATCTTTGCAACTGGATTAAAATCCAAAATCTAGTTGCCTAACCTCTAGCCTCACTTGTCTCACTTTTAACTGGAGAAGATAATAGTTCAATTACATTGGATTGTTGTTGTCAGGATCAAAGATAATGTATGTAAAGTGCCTGAAACATGAAGCACTACATAAATGGTAATCATCAATATTATCAATATTGCCTTCCTCCACACCATATCTACATTGCAGGCAAAATAAAAGTAGATATTATTCATTGATAAAATAGAAAACAACCTTATTATCTTCTATTTCAGATTCTCTTTTCTTCTTCTGCCTGATAATATCCTTGATAAAGCAGTCAGTGATCCAGTTCTTGTCATGGAAGTTATTGCTAGAACAAGGCAGTATCAATACCAGAATGAGAATGGGATGCAAATTCAAGCAGGGTCTTTCAAAGTAAGGCATAAGTGTTAATATTTGTAAAATGCTAAGAATAGAGCCTGACAGAGTATATATGCTATAAGTGTTAAGTAAATACACTAACCTAAAAGAACTATGGAAATACAGCAAAAATAAAAAAGAGAAGAGTAATGCAATTATTGAACAATCAAGGACATACCCATGACCCCAGATCAAAAGATTTACGTGTCATTGTGAGAAATGGGGTTAATGGAGAGGAGGTGGCAGAGACAGAAGGAAACCAGAGTCCTCTGGTATTAGAGAGTAAAAGGTAAACTCACAGAGGCAAATTGGCCTGGAGGACTATTTGGCTTCTTTTTAGCAAAGGAAAAACAAAACACAATAAAAATAAACTGGGGGTGCTGGGGGTTCTCAAAATGCTGCTGCTTCCTGCTTGGAGGTTGGAGTGCAAGAACTCAGAGGACTACAACAGATGTAGTAATGACTAATAATGTAATCCTTTACTTGTACAATCTTAGTAGCAGGCATTGTTGGAAGACATATCCTATTCTTTTTTCCCCTGACCCAGATATTTCCCTATTGTGAGTTGCTTTACTTTTTGGTCCAGTACAATGTCAGCTGGCTACATCCTAGAAATGATGAATGCAAGCCTAGCTAATTAAAGAAAAGCTTCAAATTATACTTAAAAGTAGCAAAGCATTCTCATTAATAATAAACTCATTCACTAAGTATAAAATATAAAACAGCTTGATTTAGGACAGCTTATGTTTTAGGGAAAAAAGAAATTCTGAAATTCATAAAAAGCATTGTTTTCAAGTAAAAAATACTTCTTAAAGAAGAGCTCTTTTCATTTTAGTGAACAAATGTACATATTGTAAAGTTGTTAGTGAAAAAGTACTGATTAAAATGTAGCTTTATGAATAAAATGAATGAATAGACAGAAAATAGTTTGCAGTAGTCTTTCAAGGCCCCAAATTACATTGCTTCTGAGCAACAACTTGTATGATTAATTATGGTGAATCATAATACACCAAATGAAATTTTGTTCTGAAAATGCATTGTCTAAGAAAAATTGCTTTCAATATAATTTGGCAATAATTAGCTGCCTAAATAATGATGTTATTGTTTGTTTTATCTGTTCCTTTTCCTATCTTTTATTTTATTTTATTTTTTGCTTTTATTGGCTTCCTCTCTTTTTAATGCAAGTCTCTTTTGAGCTTTCTTTTAATTTTACTTATTTTTTACTCTCTTATATGATTTGGTCCTTTCTGCTTGTTTCCTGATTTATAGCTGCACCTGCGCCTCCTCCACCTGTGTTTATACTCCCTACTCCTTCATTTAATGCAAGAGCGGTGCAATAAAGAAGACAGAAAACCAAGCTGAAAATTCCAATTGGTCCAATTTTCTGTAGCTTGCTCTGCAGGATAATCTTGGAGCACAGAGCTTTATGACAAACCTTGGTAAATTGGTTCAGCATTTAAAAGTTCCAATACAATTTATCCATGGTCATATGGATATAGATTTAGCATAGGAGCTTCACAAGCTAGATCTACAAAATCAAAATGAAATATGTATTTTTTGAAATTATTATAGTGATGCCAGACAAAAAAGTCCATCACCAACTCTTCCTTTTGACTGTAACTTTTTCCCAAAGTGACCCTACCTAAGATCACATATTAAGTAAAACTATTTGAAGGCTTCAAATACTCACATTAAAAAGAAAATTAGCAAATGTAATATTATATTTGGCATCTCCTTAACTTTTGGCTTTAATAAGCATGCAAATGAGTAATTAGGAAAGAGATAATTGTATTACAATGATAAAATTATATAACTTTTATATAGTCTGTAAAGTGGTTAGATTCCATTTATAAGTAATATTATAAAATACTTCTCAAATGTTTGAATAATATCATCTTGGCTACTGCATAATCACTTTACTCCTTAATGTTTTAGAATAATTGTTAAGTAACCAGAAATTTTATAGGATGGGAGAAAAATTAATGACCAGCAGTTCACTTTATTTTATTTGTATAAATTACAGAGGTATAGGTATGATTTTGTTACATGGATATATTGTGTAGGGGGGGGGAATCAGAGCTTATAGTATATCCATCATGCAAATAACATACATTTTACCCATTAAGTAATTTCTCATCATCCATCCCATCCTATCCCTCTACTCATCCAAGTTTCCACTGTCTATCATTTCACACTCTATGTCATTGTGTACACATTATTTAACTCTCATGTATAAGTGAGAAAATGTGATGTTTGTCTTTCTGTTTCTGAGTTGTTTCATTTAAGATGATGGCCTCCAGTTCCATTCATGTTGCTGAAAAAGATATGATTCCATTCTTATTTATGGCTGAATAATGTATGTGTACACCATTACCTTTATCTAGTCATCCACTGATGGACACTGAGGTTGATTCCATATCTTTGCAATTGTGAATTGTACTATAATAAATACATAAGTACAGGTATCTTTTTTAACATAATGACTTCTTTTCCTTTGCATAGATACCCAGTAGTGGGATTTCCGGACCATATTTTAGTTCTATTTTTAGTTCTTTGAGAAATTTCCATACTGCTTTCCATAGAGGTTGCACTAATTTACTTCCTTACCAACAATGTCTAAGCATTCCTTTCTCTCTGCATCCACATCAGACATTCACTTTAAATGTATTTCACCATCTTAACTATTCCACAAAGCACATGACTTTTGGTACAATGAAAACCTATTTGTTTCCTAAAGCCAACAAATATTTACTTTGAATAGCACTTTTGAACCTAAAGAGTACAAACCTGAAATTGATATATATATATTATAACTAGTGTTTTATTTAGAAAATGTTTTTACTCTGTTATACAACCCATAATTATATGCTTAAATGTTTAGTTTATCTAAAAAGAATATATCCCATATCAGATGTGTAGCTTGCAAATATTTTCTCTTATTCTGTATGTTGTGTATTTCTTCTGTTGATTGTTTTCTTAGCTGTGCAGAAGCTTTTTAGTTGAATCAAATCCCATTTGTTAATTTTTGTTGCCACGAATGCCTTTTGGGTCTTTTTCATAAATTCTTTACCTAGGCCATCATCTAGAAGAGTTTTACCTATATTTTTCTCTGGAATCCTTGTGGTTTCATTCCTTAGATCTAAGTCTTTTACCCATCTTGAATTAATTTATGTGAGTGGTGAAAGGTAGGGGTCCTGTTTCATTCTTCTGAATGTGGCTATTCACCTTTCCCAGCACCACTTACCGAATAGGGCTTCTTTTCCCCAGTGTATATTGTTGTCTGCTTTGTCACATATCAGCTGATTATAGATAGATGGTTTCTCCATTCTGTTCCATTAGTCTATGTCTCTATTTTTGTACAAATACCATGCTGTTTTGGTTACTATAGCTTTGTTGTATAGTTTGAAGCCTGGTAACGTGATGCCTCCAGTTTTGTTCTTTTTGCTTAAGATTTCTTTGGCTATTTGGGCTCTTTTCTGGTTCCAAAGGAAGCACAGCATTATTTTTTCTAAATCTGTGAAGTATGACTTTGGTAATTTGATGGGTATTGCATTGAATTTGTAAATCACTTTGCCTTATCCCAATTAGAATGATGTTTATCAAAAAGTCCAAAAAAATAGATGCAGGAATGGATGCAGAGAGAAAGGAACTCTTATACACTGTTGATGGGACTGTAAATTAGTACAACCCTTACAGAAATCAGTAGGAGAATCCTCAAAGCACTAAAACTAGAGCTACCATTTGATTCAGCAATCCCACTCTTGGGTATTTATCTAAAGGGGGAAAAAAAGACTTTTCATCAAAAAGACACCTGCACTTGAATGTTTATTGCAGTACAATGCACAATTGCAAAGATGAGGAATCAACTCAAGTACCCATCAATTCATGAGTTGATTAACAAAATGAGGTATATGTATACCATGGAGTACTGCTCAGCCATAAAAGGATGAATTAATATCTTTTATAACAGTCTGGGTGGAACTGGAGACCATTCTCCTAAGTGAAGAGTCTCAAGAAAGGAAAAACAAACACCGCATATACTCACTATCAAGTTGGAACTAATCGATGAGCACACATGTGCACAGAGGGAAGTAAAACTCAGTGGAAATCACCCAGGAGGGAAGGAGATGAGAGGAGGAGCAAAAACCTACCTAACGGGTTCTATGAACACTATTTTGGTGATAAGCACACCTTTGGCCAGGACTCAAGTATTACAAAACTGATCCATGTAACTTAAACATTTGTACCCCCTTAATATTTTGAAATAAAAAAATACATTATAATGTTCAAATAAAATATATATGGAAAAAATAAACATGTCATATCAACCAGGTAAATAATAGAAAGAATGGAACTGAAGGTACACTTGCTTTATAAGAGCTATACTAAATTAAAATAGAATAGATATGACAAGGAGCAGAGGAATTTAACAGAAAAATCAAGAAAATACTTACATATTTATTATATATTCATATATAATAAAATTGGTGTTTGAAATCAGTGGGATGTGAATCAATTATTCAATCAATATTATTAGGAAAACTAGCTGTTCATTGAAAAGGAAGTGCCATTATCCTCTCTAATTCATGAATTCCAGATGAAACAAATATTTATATGTTAAAAATAAAACTAAAAAAAATAAGGAGATACACACGCACACATACATATAAAATCTTAGAATGAGAATGGCAATTCTAGGCATAACATCAATGGAAGGACCCATAAAGGAAATACAATAGCTGTTATTATATTATCTTTAAATATCTCTATGTCAAAGCATTCTAAACAAAAATAAAAGGCAAACTGCAAATCAGAAAAAAAATGTGCAACATTTGTGGCAATGATTTAATAACCTAAATATATAAAGAGCTCTTCTAAGTCAAGAAAAAATGAAAAAGTTGGCAACAGATACGAAAAAGTGATGCAAAAAAGTAATACACATAAAATAACAAGAGTCAATGTCTATTTAATCCTTATGATAAAGCCAAGCATTGTGCTCAGAACTTCATAAGAATTTTCTCATTTGGTCCTCACAACAACTCTATGATGAATATATTATAATTATCCACATTTGACATATGAGTAAACTGAGCCTCACGAAGATAAACTCACTTGCCTGAGATCATAGAGTGCCGGTAGTTGAGCCTAGGTTTCTCTTATTCCTGAGATGAAGCTTTTAATCACTATGGTATATTGCATTTCCAGTTAACAAATAAAATTATGTTCAACTTCATTAGTAATCAAACAAATGCAAAAATCTAGTGCCATCACTCACCTACCAAATAGGCATTTTTAAAGAAACATTATAGTATGCAAGTATTGGAAGGGGTGGGAGGAAGTGGGCACTCTTGTAAACTGCTGGTTGGAAGATGAACTGGTACAACTTTTCTCCAGTGTAGTTTGATGACATATATTATAAATAATAAAAGTATAGGAAACATTATCAGTTTAGTATGACCTCAAAAGAAATGTGAAAATTAATATTAAGAAACAAATCTATGGTCCTTGGGCGTTCGTGGGACATCATTGTGTGAGAGACAGGTTTCAAGGCAGAGTACATTTCCTTGTTCATGATCTCAACCATGGGAGGAGAGAGATGGTGTAAGGGCAGTAAATTATCACCTTTCACAATGGAAAGTTAACATAGAGTCTTGAAAACTGATATATTGAGAAATGAAATGAAGATATAGTCTTTAAATTTATAATGGTTAGCATTAGTAGGACTAATATAAAGAAACTGTTTAACATATTTACCTCTGGGGAGTAGGAAAGTGTGATGAGTTTACTTTTAACTTTAGGTTATTTAATTTTCTGTTTATTTTTAATAGCATGCAGGTATTAATTTAAAATTGTAGTTTAAAATAAAAGAAAGGCATCCACATCAACAAGGGATTTGTTATATAAATTTAGTATAGCTATACAATGGAATACTATGCTGTCACTGGAAAGAATGAGGTAGGATCCTATGCAATTATATGAAAAGATAATAAAAACAATGAAAATAGCTAAAAAATTTATTAAGAACATTCTTTATTTCAGGCATTATTTTAAGCTATGTCTGTTCTCATTTAATAAACTCCTAACAGTTCGATGAGAAATATCAGACACAGAAAGGCTAAGTAGATTGCCCAAGGTCACACAGATAGCAAATGGCAAAGCCTGGATTAAAACTCAGGGAGTCTGGCTCAACAGCCTATACTTTTAAGTACTATAGTCTGCTATTTGAATAACAGACAAAAAAGTAATTGCAAAACAACATATTTTTAGAAACCGTGTGTGTGTGTGTGTGTGCAGTGTGTAGAGGGTTTGCAGAATGTGGAGGGTATGTGTATAGTGAGCATGGCGTGTGAGGTTATCTGTGTTTGTGTATGTGTGCCTGTATGTACAAGTGGCATGTGCATATAGAATATGGCAAGATATACACCAAAGTGTTGTGAATGACAGGAGAGGAAATCAATGCTTTATTTTCCACATTTTTGTGGTGTTCCTTTTTTCTCTGACCTTATATTATTTTGTAATAAAATAATTAATAGTATCTTTAAAGATGCCACAAATCTTAAACCAAGCAATCCCATTTCTAGGAACTGATTTTAAGAAAAAAATACAGGCAAAGGTGCATATACAAAAATTAATCATGCTCTTCATTTCTTAAGTGTGGGCTGTACAGAATGACTTTCTTCCAATGAGTACAGTATGGAATGGCAGAGGAAAGAGGAATTTTACAGTGGAGAAACCATACAGCACTACGTCAGCCAGGTGATCAAAGGCTACAGTAGCAGTCATAAATTATGATGATAATACGTACCATTGGTATGATAAGAATGGCACTTTATCTCTGTAATCTTTCTTTCAGGAATGCAACCCCAGTTTAATCATGAGAAAGACATCAGACATCCCAATAGAGGGATATTCTACAAAATATCTCCCCAGTACTCCTCAAACTGTCAAGGTCATCAAAACCAAGGAAAGTCTGAGAACCTATCACTCCCTAAAGCAGCATAAGGAAAATATTATGTGTAAATATAGTATGTTATTCTGAATGGGATCCTGGACAGAAAAAGGATATTAGGGAAAAACTGAGCAAATGTGAATAAAATAGGAACTTTTGTTAATAAAAATGTATTACTATTGGTTCATTAATTATAACATATGTACCATTCTAATGTAAGATGATGATAATACAGGGAATTGTGGGGTATATGCACCATCTTTGCAATTTTTCTGTAAATATAAAACTGTTCTAAAAATAAAATTTATTTAAAAATTGATCACATCATTATTTATAATGGCAAAAATAAATAAGTAGTTAAATAAAAGGAGCAAGCCAAATGTATAAGAATCAGGAAGTGGCAGAATAAATGCTGGGATATCCATATGATAGAATATGATGCAACCATTTAAAACCACACCATGGAGGAGCCATTATTAATATAGGGAAACAACATATTGTCAAGTGCTAAATTTAGGCTACAGAATAGCAAATATAATCTGAAAAAATGTCTGTATATATGAGCAGAGGAAAAGTTATTAAATACAAACAGATAATTGTGAACAGTTGTTCTTTTAGGGCCTTGAGATTATGCGCATTTATTTTCCTTTTGTGTTTTTCTGTGTTTTCCAAATTATCTTCACTGAACACAGTTTACATTTGAAAAAAATGCAAGTGTTTATAAAAATATATGAAAGTCCATTTGGAAAAAAATATAAACCCCTACATAATACCATATATAAAATATAAACTCAAAATGGATCACAGACCATAAAAGCTAGCTAGAAGATAATATAGAAAAGAAATCTTCATGACTATGGATTAGGCAAAGGTTTCTTATGCATATTAAGGATGTATAAAGTACTATCCATAAAATAAAAGAAAAAATGGTAAATTGGACTTAATCAAAATTTTAAAACCTCTGTTATTTGAAAAACATTGTTAATAAAATGAAAAAGACAAGCTATGAAGGGGGATAAATATGTATAGTGTGTATCTGACAAAAGACTTGAATCAGTATATATAAAGAAATTATACAACTAAATAAAAAACTAAACAAGGAACCCAATTACGAACTAACGGACACTTCATCTAAGAAAATATATGGATGAGCAATTAGTACATGAAAATGTGCTAAGAATTTATTCATTGGGGAAATGTCAACTTGAAACAACAATGAGAAACCACTAAACAACACTAGAATAAATAAAGTAAAATAAACTGGCAGTACTAAGTGTTGGTAAGGATATGAAGCAACTGGAAAGCTCATTCATTTGGTGATAGGAGTATGAAATGGCACAACCACTTTGGAAAATAATTTTGACATTTGTTATAAAGTTAAGCATGCACTTACCCTATGACCTGGCAATTGCACTCTTAGATATTTACCGAAGAGAAAAGCAAACATATGTCCATACAATGACTTGTAAGTGAATGTTCATGGCAACTTTATTCATAATAGCCCAAATCTGGAAATAATCAAATGTTCATGAACAGGGAAATATAAAAGTAGTTTGTGACATAATCATGTAATGGTGTACTACTCAGCAATTAAAAAAGTATGAACTGCTAACACATACAACAGCATGAATGATACTCAAAAAAAATATGCTGAATGAAAGAAGACAGATGCCAGAGTACACACAGGCATGACTTTCATTTATATTATAGTCTAGAAGAGGTAAAATTAATCTAGAATGATGGAAAACATATTAGTTGTTGCCTGGGGTAAGAGATGGGGGACTGATAGCAAAGGATCTTGAGGGAAATTTTAGGGTTGATGAAAATGTTCTAAATCATGAAAAAGACGGTAGTTACATGGGTAAATACATTGTCAAAACAAATCAAACTGTATCTTTAAAGTGGGTGTGCTCTATTAGTGTAAAATATATTTCCAAAAATTGATATTTAAAGTAATAGATGTAAATATCCTATATCTTCTCTTGGGATTGTGAAATCTAATTACCAAATCTAGGGAGACAGGATTAGTATTCAATCCATTGTTCCTAGTGGATAGAAACAACTGCCCAGGAACTCCTAATTACTGTGTGGTAACAGACATTAAAATTAGAAACATAGGAAGAACCATTTAAAAGGGAAAGATGTTGGATTTAGTTATGAGCACAGTCCTTTGATACTAAAGCAAATGGATCAGAAATCCACAGTTGCCATAGCAACCTCTGAGAAATGAGAAGCAAAGGAAAAAGCAATCTCTTAACAAAAAAAAAGGTCTCTCTGCTGCCCTTTGCCAACAGGGATCCTGAATTGACCTGGCCACATGCCCATTTAATAATGCCACAATTGAATAGGGAAACTGAAGCATTGGCAGCATGTGTACCAAGGGACTGCTGAGTCATTCTCTGTGCAGAAAGCACAAGGCTATGGATTTTTACATTTAGATTTTCACTCTGGTTAGGCACAGGATCCTACAATTCTAATTTTGGAAAAATCTCATTATATAACACATTGTTGCATGATTTTCTCATTAAAACTTAATTAAAAACAATTCTCAACATTGGAATGTGCTCATAGGCATCATTTGAAAAATCTGACCAATGTTAATATTCATTGCACTTATATTGAAAATAAGGTCCCAAAGAGATGTTTAGGTTGTGAATATTAAAATGTGACCCGAGTGGAAATAGGCTAAAATAGAGGAACTCAAGGAAAAGGTGATTTGGTTATTATTCTCCTGTGAGTGTCGCATGATTACAATACCCTGCATCTGTTACAAAGGGACTGAGTCTGCAGCTGACAATTCAAAGAAGAAATAACAACAGAAAACCCAACAACAACAAAACAAACATTCCCAAACCATCTGCCAATAACCTCTGTTGCTCCTTGGACACCACTGGCTTTTAGTTCTTAGATTTCATAAATATACAGCAACATTATAAGTATTACGTTATTTCATTTCCTGAATATTCATTTTATATTCATTTCATACCGTATGCCAAACATATGGACGTTATTTTACACATTGCAAAGCTTTAAATAAACTGAAGGGAACAGGATAATTACCATGAAATAAAAAGAATCAGATAAATACAGAAGAATACAGAGAAGGATACAGACAAAGGGGGAGGAGGCTGCAAAATCACAGGGATGAAAAAAAAAAAAAACAGTCCACATCTTAGGATGCTGAATGGTGCAGTGCAGGCTATATCAAAATAAAAGCACCACAGTAATGCTCATTGTCTCATCCGTTTATTCCCCCAAAACCTATGAATAAAAACAAAGGGAGAAAAGAGAATTGTCGAAAAAGATCCTAGCATGTTAATATAATTGCTTGCATGGAATCAAATATAAATTTCAATGAAGAGAAAAGATTTATCTTTATGTTTTCTCCTTTCAGCAGATGAATTAATTTAAAAAATCAAAAACATGCTGTCAGCTCATCCTAACACATAAAGAGATATTAAATGAATCATTTTGCTTAGCCTGCCTGCTCCCCATCCTAGCCTCTTTTGTTCCCAGCAGGTGTGTTTATTTTTCTTTTCATAAAGGCTTAATCCTACCTCAGCACTTGAGCTCCTATTTCAAAAGATCTCTGACTCAGCTTCAGGTCACTCCTGCTGCTGCTGCCTTACTCTATTGTTAGTGAGCTTCACTTCCTGTCTTTCTTATCTCTGCCTTTATAGGGCTGCATCTGACTCTCAGGGCTAGATTCTTACCTGCTAGAGCCCAATCTCTCAAAAGCTGTTAATCCCAGTGGGTTCTAGTCCTGACAGATTCTAGTCCTTCAGGGTACTTGGGGTCCTTCTACCACACCCTTTTTTTCTCTGAGATTATTACATAATGTTTAGGGTGAACCCTGGGAATCTGCCTATGTTTAAAGTGTCCCAAGTGATTATGATTTGCATAAATGTTTTGGAAACTGTCCTTAGGTATCCCGGGGTAACTCAGCTATCTTTAGCTGGGTCTCTGACACTTCCAGAGCAATTTATGCCCATTTATCATTTTCAATCTACCTAACTTGTACTGCTTTGCCATCTTGACATTAATTTGGATCTTGCTTTACCACTGGCTTTATACCTTCTGTATAAAACTTCTGGACTCAAACCTAACTTATTGGCATACATGTTTTTTCCCAATATGTGGTCCCTGGAATACCTGCATCAGGTGTCATGAGGTGAGATGGTAGTTCTTGCTATCAATAAAATGCAGACTCTTAAAGCCCACCACAGGTCTACTGAATCTGAATCTCTTGAGGTGAGGCTTAGCGATTTGCATTTTAAACAAACACCAGAGGTATGTTGAAGAAGCACTAGCTTTGTCTTTCATGGCTTAGTAGAACAACAATATATACTTAAAAGACCTGGAAACACGTATGCTTTTTCTGTTATCTTGGATGAGTTGCTTCACTTTCCTGTTTTCTTATCTGAAAAAAAAATGATGATGATAATACCACACAGCTCACAGGATGGCTGATGTCCATTTTAGTCTGGACAATTTAAATGGATCCAGCTCAGCCATAAAAATGCAACTCTCCCCCCCCCAAAAAAAAACTACAACAACAACAACAAAAGTCTAATGGATACAATATCCCTCAATCTTTAGTTTCCATCCCACTAGCATTTACCTCTCTGACCTATCTCCCCTTCATTCACTGCACTCCAGCCACACTGGCTTCCTTGCTTTGCTCAAATACTCGAGAACACTATAATTTAAAAACATCTGCATATACCTCTCAATGTGGAATTGGCTTGGAAGGGTTTACTTGCAGATGTCATTCACTCCATCTCTTCATTCAACTCTTTGTTCAAACGTTACCTCTTAAAAGGGCCATTTTTAACTATCCTATCTAAAATAGCCCACCACTCCTTTTCATTCTATACTCCCTTATCCTGTTTATTTCTCTTTACAACATCTACCATTGTCACATTTTTAAATATAAACGTGTATTTACTTTTTATTTCCCATTTCACCAACTAATATTAATTTCCATAAGTTCAAGGGCTTTGACAGGTTGGGTCTTTGAGTAGAACTTAGAACCATGCCTGGGCCATAGTAGATGCTCGATAAATATTTGATAAATGAGCAACTAAATAAATGAGCTATCAAAATTTCAAAGTTATTTTGCTCACCATCATCTTTTTCAACTATTAATACATTAAAACTAAAAGTATCTATGAATCAGAATACAGCATAAACTAAGCTAAATGGGAAGAGATAGACTAGGAGAAGATATCTGCAACACATAGAACTGACAAATGCAATAATATCAATCATAAGTAAAAAAAACTACTAATCATAAAAAACAAACCACCCATAGAAAAATGAATAAAACAATTCACAAAAAAGGAAACGAGATTGTCAGATACATGCCTAAAAAGATGTATAACCTTACTAGAAATCAGGAAAATGAAAGGAACCGTATGTCAGTTTACAATCATCAGATTGGTAAAATTATAAAAGAATAACAACACCAAGTGTTCATGACTACGCAGAAAAAGTGGAACTCTTGTACATTGTTGATGGGATTATCAACTGTTATGACCAGTTTGGAGGACTATTTAGCTATATTATCAGAGATAAAAATGTAATAACTTATGACCTTGCAAGTCTTCTTCTAGCTCATTCTAGAGAAACTTCATCCATCTATACAAAGACATATAGATAAGGGTTTTCATTAAAACACTTTTTAAAATGTTAATGGAAAAATTGAATTGTCTATTAATAGGAAGATGGATAAATAAATTATGGTATATTCACTCAATGATGCAATGGAATATTGTTTACTAGTTACAATTAATTAACTATATCTACCTTTATCAACATGGAAATATTTTTAAAACATAACACTGAATGAACAAAGTGAGTTCCAAAAGGATATGCACAGTATGAAACCATTTATGTAAATTTTAGAAACACACAAAACAATACTTTGTGTCAATTATAAACATATACTTATGTAGTAAAAGTATGAAAACACAAAAGGATGCTAATCGACTTCAGATGGTAATTACTGTGCAGAGGAAGGGAGGGGAGTAGTTTGGGGAGTGCTATTAATCTCTTTGGTGAAATGTTATTAATACTTTTTGTAAAGATTTGATGTTAATATGGCAAATTGTTAACATTTGTTATAACTCAGTGGTTGAGTATATACAGCAATCTATTGTTATCTTTATTTTCTTACTTTTGGAGTGTGTCTTTTCCAAAATTAAAGAAAAAAAATGGGAAGAAATATACAAAACCTGTTATATCTCTGAGGGGTGGGATATGCTTTTCTTTTTCTCTTCTATTTCTACATATGTTTTTATGCTTAACAAATTTTTTACACTGACACTGTAGATTACACTTATCATTAGGGAAAACTAAGTAAAAAACAGGGTAAAACGCACAACAGATTTTAATGAACACAGAGATTTCTGCCCATTTATCTTAAGTTTTTATTGTATTTGTTCTTCCGATAGTCTACGTAAATGAAACTAATTTTAAGAGAGCAGCATGAAACACAAGCAAGACACATCTGTGTATATTACAGGTAATAGGGATGTAACTAAGGAAATATTCCAAATTTGCATTCATTAACCAGGAGAAAAACATTTACCCAGACCTATGCATTCCACACTTCCTTCAAGAGAGGCTATCATTTCTAACCAATATAATGTGGCATAAACCTTGTTCTTCACCATCCCCTCACCACAGATCTGCAAGATTCACTTTAAAATTATTCCCTTTTGAAGCTTTAGACATACTTTTAAATCATTTCCCCTATTTTACATTGTATTCATCTCTCAGACTCTAGGATACTCTTCCATCGTCTTCATTGACCTTAGCATCTCAAAGTCCTCACAACAAATTCTCCTCCTCCTTACCTATAATGTCATAGACTTCAATGGGTATAATGATGATACCTTATATCCTCAACTTTGATTATGTCACCCATTTTAATCAGCCACTTAATAATGTAGCCATATAATCTCTCTCCTTATAACTGAGTACTTCTCTGCTTTCAAAATTCATTCCATTCTCAAGAGCAAATCAACTTGGTTTCTATCCTCACAGTAACCTACAGTTAAATGGCTCCGCCCACTTTACCCAGCCAATCACTCCAACTCACAAGCAAATGGTTGTGATGACTTAGGACAAATTAAACTACCTTCTGCTTTGAATTATCCTGCCAATAGGCATACATTTCCTGAAAGTAACTTATTTGTTTTTAAAAGGGAAAATAATCTAAACACCTTGGGCCAAAATCTTCATTAACCTTTTTTTTCATTAGGAAGTAAACTACAGTATAGGACTTCCCCAGCTCCTCCTGACCTTTCATCTTTGGCTAATTATTCCAAATACTAAATCTTTGGCCACCTTTGTGCTTTCCTACAGTTAATAAAATGGGCTGGGCCCGGTGGCTCACGCCTGTAGTCCTAGCACTCTGGGAGGCCGAGGCGGGCGGATCGCTCAAGGTCAGGAGTTCGAAACCAGCCTGAGCAAGAGCAAGACCCCGTCTCTACTAAAAATAGAAAGAAATTAATTGGCCAACTAAAAATATACAAAAAAAATTAGCCGGGCATGGTGGCACATGCCTGTAGTCC
>CAUYRT010010926.1:0-31451 GCA_963574885.1 Lepilemur ruficaudatus | reverse complement strand
GCTCTTGCTCAGGCTGGTCTCAAACTCCTGAGCTCAAGCGATCCTCCCACCTCGGCCTTCCAGAGTGCTAGGATTACTAGTGCTAGTGAGCCACTGCGCCCAGCCCATATAAATTTTTAATAAAACTAAGATCATATATATACAATTATATATAATCTTTTTCTTTCAAAGAAAAAGATCATATATATACAATTATATATAATCTTTTTCTTTGAAATTAAATATTTTAAAACATGGAGAAAAAAAGAATACAAAACTGTGTTAACAGCATGATCCTGGTGGTGGTAGTTGTGGTTCTGTTTTGTTTTATGGGGTTGGTTTACATGTACAGGTAGTAATTAAATATATTAAATTACTGTCTTTAAAAAAAAAGTTTAAAAATGCTATCTGGATGAACATGATTTTCTTCTTTATATTTTGGGCCTTTCCAAATTTTCTGCAAGGAACATGTGCATTACCTTTGTCATCAAGGAAGATAAAACAAAAAGTTGTCACTCACAACCCACTGTTCTTGGGGCTGGCATTGGTGGAATTCATTCCTCCGTCCCAGACTGGACCTCAGACCATACCCTGAGCCATGGCCCCACCCTTCAAATGCATGGTCCTGGTCTCAAGGACAACAAGGGGGAGGTGTGAAGGGCCAGCTCTTCCCAGCACTGCCCCGGCATGGGCACACCAGCCATGTTCACTTGCCCACCTGTGCCCAGGGATCTGTTTTTCTGCTGTGTTTGTGCATTCCCTGTACCTTTGGGGCACCTCTTGTGCTCAAGCAGTCATCAGAGGCCTTTAAATCAAAGCTTTCCCCAGGAAGCACCCTAGTTGAAGTCCTGGAGCACCAGCCACTGCAGCTGCACTTGCACAGGTGACCCTGTGAGTGCCACCTCTGCTTTGGGCGCTGTAGCATGAAGCACTCTGCGAAACAGGACTTGAGAGGGTTTATTCCTCCCTGCCTCCTCATGTTTAGCCCAACCTGACCAAGAAAACTCCTTCCAATTCAGTAACTGGAGGGATCCCCTCCCGAGAGGAAGTGTAGCAAGGAGGTTTAGATCCCTCTGCAAAGGGTCAGGAGTGTCCTGCTGTTCACTGCATCCCGGCTGCAGCGAGTATGAGTAGAAGGACTGGATGGGAGGCCAAGAGTGCATGGCAGGAAAGGAAACGGGTGCATCCGTTCTCAGGGTAGCACACAGGCATTCCTTCCCCAACAGAGCTGCAGAGAGATGACCCAGTAAAATCAGCAGCCTTGTTTTTCCAAATGCGCACTTTAGAACAGCATATCCATCCGTCTTTACAGCTCTGGGTGCCATTTGCAAAAAAAAACTACCTATAAACTTGGTATTATAAACCCAGGCAGAGTAAGTGGTGAGCACCTGGCTTCCCTTCACCTCCTCAGACAGCTCGAAGCCAGGCTGCAGTTGGGGCAAAAGCTTTTGTCCTGCTGTCATCAGCCACCTCCCCTGTGCTTGGAGTGACCCGACCCTTCTGTCCCTTGGCATTGCAGGCCTGGCACTGGTGCCAAGGAAGCTCTGTGCCCACTATGCCTGGGATGCCGGTGTGCTGCTCCAGGCGTGGCCAACTGTGGACCCACAGTTCCTTCAACAGCCTGAGGTTGTGCAGATGGCAGTTCTGGTAAGTGTCTCCCCTAAGCCCCAGAGCCGGACCATCCTTGCCTTGCCGGCAGCTCCTAGATGCTAGACACTGGCTTGGTTTTAAGAGGAGCATCAGCAGGTCTGGCCCACCCAGCCCTCGGCCAGACCTTCCGACCGGGAGCAGGGCACAAAGACCTGTCTCTCCTTTGCTGGGGCCCTCAGTTCTATAGGTCACCATATACCAACAGCACGTGAGCATAAAACTCGCATGGCCTTCAAGGAACTAGAAAGGGAGGAAAATAAGCCTGTCCTGCGTATAGGTTCTTATCGTCTTCTTTTCCAATGGAGGACTCTGCTTCAATCTCTAGATTTCATTTAGCTGCTCTAGGGGGGTTTTGGAGGGTGGTGAAGGGTGACAGTGAGCTGGGTGGCGATGCAAGAATACCTCCCTGTAAAATACATTTCAGAAAGGCTACGTAATTTTTTTTTTTTTTTGGTCAATTGAGTGGTTTGAAATATATGAGTAGTTTATTATGTAAACCTTTTATAGAGCAAGTAACTCCCTTATAGTTTATCCGTTTTGTAATTTTGATATACTTGACTTGTTAAATATGAGACATTTATAGAGAGTATCTCTTAAATATGCTGATGTATCTGAAGGGGTGGGGGAAGTAGGGAGTGGGCTTCTTCCTGTGTCTCCTCTGAACCACACCTGGGGCCAGGTTATTCGCATTCAAAAGGTAATCTCACACTGCTCCCCCTGCAAAGTGGCCATTACCCTTTCACTTTGTCAGTTGAGGAAATGGGCTCAGAGAAGTCAGTTGCCTTGCCCGGGTTTGTTCATTTACTCATGAATAATTATCGAGTTCCTGCTCCACCTCAGGCACAGTGCTAGACTCCAGGGATACGATATCAAACTAGACAGACAGGGTTGCTACCCATGGAGCTTAAAGACTAGTAGGAGACATGGGGAAGAATAAAGAAGAAAGCGAAAAACAAGTAAAATGATGGAAAATTGGAACAAACCTACCCAGAGGGAGAGCACAGCCTCACAGAGGTTGGGCCAGCTGGGCCCCAGCCCATCTGCATCTGAGCAGGAGACCGGGGGATCCCTCTCTGTCCATACCGCCTCCCCTGGCACTTAGTTCCCTGCCACCCCCACTTTGCCCCCACCCCAAGTGGTGAGGAATGGGGCTGCCCTGGCAGACTTCTTCCAAAAATCCTCAAAACCAAAAACATCCTTGTGGCACAGAGGAAATTTCTTTAACTTGAGTAACGTTTACGAGAAATAAATCTCTCTTACATCCCTAAGAACATATCCTTAGCACAGTTGAGACATGCCAATTTGAGAAAAGCTGAACTTTCAATCTATGAAAATATCTTTTTATTTGAAATTATCACTGCAGAAAAGAAATTGAGTTTTGATAATTGGTAAAATAATTTTAGATGATCATTGAAATGCAAATGCAAAATTAAAAGCATGCAGAGGACTCCCTGAGAGTGTGCCCAGCCTGACAGCTCTGGGTCAGGACACCGTGCCAGCAGCAGAACTCCTGTGGAGGTCTGTGTTCTGACTCTGCGTGATCGCACATGGCGCCCTGGCCAGAAATAGAAGCTGCAAGCACAGTCCAGTGTAATCCAGTTCAGCTGTGCCCACGTTCGCTGGTCTCTGTGCCCGTGACTCTAACAGATGCTAGGGATACAAAGACAGAAGCCACCCCTGTATCTTCTAGGAGCTTAGGGCCTAGGAGTGAAGGTCTGAGGGCACATGAGTTGTCATGTGCAGAATTTATGTAGCCCCAAGGTTGAGATGTAAGAGCTCAGGAGTCAGACCATCCTGGGTGTAAGTGTCTCCTATATATTTTTAGTTGGCCGATTAATTTCTTTCTATATTTAGTAGAGATGGAGTCTTGCTCTTGCTCAGGCTGGTTTCGAACTCCTGACTTTCAGTGATCCTCCCGCCCCAGCCTCCCAGAGTGCTAGGATTATAGGTGTGAGCCGCCATGCCTGGCCCTGCCCAGGACTCTTAACAAAGGCAGAAGAAGCAAGGCTTGGTGAGCTATCAGTTTACATGGGTTGTTCCATTTCACTCAGCAATCCACAGAATTCTATCCTTAAAGAACTAAAAACCAGCCAGGCATGGTGGCTTATGCCTGTAGTCTTAGTATTCTGGGCGGTGGAGGCAGGAGGATCGCTTGAGCTCAGGTGTTGAGGATGCAGTGAGCTATGACCATGCCACTATGCTCCAGCCTGGGAGACAGAGCAAGACCCTGTCTCTTAAAAATAAATAAACAAACAAACAAATAAATAAAAACCAGGCCAGGCATGGTGGCTCACGCCTGTAATCCTAGCACTCTGGAAAGCCGAGGCAGGAGAATCACTTGAGGTCAAGAGTTCAAGACCAACCTGTGCAACAGTGAGACCCTGTCTCTGCTAAAAATAGAGCATGGTGTGGTGGTGGTGCATGCCTGTAGTCCCAGCTTCTTGGGAGGCTGAGGCAGGAGGATCGCTTGAGCCCAGGAGTTTGAGGTTGCAGTCAGCTATGATGACACCACTGCAATCTACCTAGGGTGACAGAGCAAGATTGTCTCAAGAAAAAAAAAAAAAGAAAAGAAAATACTCGTGAAGAAAAGAAAACCAAGCCCAAGTTCCCACGGCTTGTAAGACCAGGCCTGAGGATCAAAGCTGAGTCTACCTGTGTGCGAGCACGTGCTCCCCCTCCCCCAGCACCCCCATCGTGGGCGGGGCCCAGAGGAGACCTTACCCCGGGCTACTGTTTCATAGCACAAGAGCAAAGAGCAGAGGCAGGCAGGCTGGGACACGATTCACTAACGGAGTACATATCCTGAGAATTCCCTGTCGGGGTCCCCAGGACTTCCCAAGAGGCACGGCTTTTGTGTGACAGGCTGGAGGTCTCTTCCAAGGTCTCAGTCAGACCAAGCACGTGGCCTCGTAAGGCAGCTTCTCATGGCTGAGAAATGCCAAGGAGGAGAGGCCACGGTCCTTCACATAGCACAACTAGTTCCCCCGCTGGAGAACTCTTTAAAACCCTGCAACATGCAGCCTCTCGCTTTTTAAAAATAATATTTCAGGACACAGTGTATTCTCTTATCTCCTGCCTAGCAGTCTAGACTAATGCAAATGATAAAAATGCCGCTAATTCTACAAAAATCTGAAAAGATGAAGTGGGTGATTAAGGGGCATTTGATAATGTGCTTTGATTGAAACTTGAGAAGTTATTCCTAGTAACTTTAAATAATACCGTGACTATATTTTCCAAGTGAAAAATGAGAATGTTAGTGAAAGAAATGCAAGGGTAGATTTGGGAGCCGTGGGATTGAGGATTGGGAGGCCTGGCTGTTCAGAAGCTGTCTGAGCCATGTGGTCACTTTCCTCGGAGAACTGTCAGTACATGTTTGATGTGAAGTTGTTCCTCATTGAAATAATATTGGGTGAATACCTACCAATGTCTGAAGCTGTACTGACCCATTTTAAGTGAGAAGGGTTGTGGATGGGACAAGATATGGATCCGGCTTCTAAGCTGTCACACTTGAGCGCCCCCTTCTGGAGTCAGTCATCAGAGAGAGAGAGGTTGGCTGCCTTCCCCAGAAGTTGGTCCACTTGAGACCTGGGTAAAACCCAAGGGGACAGCCCACTCTAGCCTGGATCTGAACTTAGATTTGCTCCTCAGTGACCCAGTAATCCCTTTCCCCCTGGAAATGGCCCAAGCCATCTCATGCCAAAGATTTTCGACATAATCTCCGCTGCAGCTGGGTAGGGGGGCAGCTCTCAGGAAACACAAGGTGGTCCTTGCGTGCAGTCTCAGGCTCTGTCTGTCTGTCTGTCTGCGGGTTTCAGGCATTAATCCTATCCATCTGATTGCGTTTCTCCCTCTTGGGAAGCCGGGTGCTGAGTCCCTCCTTTCTCTGCTTATGTTCCCTTCCCCCAAACGTACCACAGGCAGGAGGAGTTGGCATGGGGCTGCCTGCCACTCTGAGGACTTTCACCATTGTTTGTCTCCTCTTTTCTCCTTCTCAGATCAACAACAAAGCCTGTGGCAAAATTCCTGTGCCCCAACAGCTCGCCCAGGACCAGGACAAAGTGCATGAACTTGTTCTCCAAAGTGAGCTGGGTGTCAGGCTCCTGCAAGGACGAAGCATCAAGAAGGCCGTCCTTTCCCCCAGAACTACCCTCATCAACTTTCTGGTACAAGAGTGACAGGAAGAGGGCTGCGGCCACTATTAGGGGCCCTGGGGAACCTGCTTCCAGGCCTGGGATGAGGGGAGGGGAAAAGGCAAATGTCTTGAATGTTTACCTTGGATCTACGACAGACTGCAGACAGTGTGCCTCTGCGGTGTGGCCTGGTGCGAGGGTCAGGGTGGATGTGGGCAAAGGAGAAGGAGGAGCAATGGGGGAGGGGTCGTGCAGCCTGTCCCTCACCCCCTAGCTCCCTTTCAGGCTGGAGGAAGCCATCTGACCCCACAGGAAGCCACCAGAGGTAGTGCTGGGTGGGAGCAGGAAGGAGAAAGAGAAACAAGTGGGAAGCAGCACAGTGCCTCCAGGACAGCCCAGGAGCCCCAGGATCCTGGAAGTGGTGCTGCCTGAGTGCTCCTCGGGAACACGAGGCTAGCCTGCAGCAGTGTGGCGACACTTTGAATGGGTCACCGAGCCTCCAGATCGTGGTGGATGGTCTCTTTGCCTTCAGGCTAGATGAAGAAGCCATGTCAGTCGTGTTCAAATATCTGTATATGGAAATGGACACTGGGATCTTCTAAAGTTGCTCTGAACCAAAAGGCAAGGGGTGCCGGCCACTCTGTACGTGTCCCCACCGTCCTTGGCTCTGTTATTCAGGCCTCTCCGCCCAACCTCAGCTGGATATTCCTGCCAGGCCTGTCCCAGCGCTGACACCAGGCTCTCAGGCACAACACGACTTCTCGAGTGAGGAGCAGCGTATCGTAACCACTCCCTTGGGGTGTGAGATTTGCCGTGGAGTAAAGTGGAACCAGCCTCCAGGCTGCTAGGCCCAGTCTCAGAGCCCCACCGCGGCCCAGCAGGGATGCGGCAGGCCCCAGAGGGCTCACATGGGCCCCAGATGGCGATGCCACCAGTGTTGACGCGGCCGCCACAGCCCGTCATTAGGAAGAGCAAGTTCATCGCAGAGGAGCGGAACTGATCCCCTGGGCGTTGCCTCCTGTGTCCGAGCCACACCAGCTGGCTGCTGGGGACATGGCCAGGAATGGGCCCTGCCATCGGCACATTAGGCTCGTCCTGGCTTTACGTGAAATCAGCAGTTAGGTGCTCTTAGCAGAATGGGCCTAAACCACTGATTAATATTTAATGGGGGCGGGTGGGGGAGAATCTAGCCATTTTGTAATGGTAGAAATCTCCATTTGTCATCTGATGCCATTTTTCTGAAGTAGCCTCAGATGTGGTCCCCCTGCAGTTCAAGCAGTTAACAGATGATTTTTTTTAGTGTAATAAAATGTTTATCCCTATGACTTTGGGACATATGTGTGATCTTGGAATAGCCACCATATTCCAATTCTAGGAGCTAATGAGGAACAGATGGAGGTATTCCGTCATCATCAGAAGCATTGGCCGTGTGCCCAGCTCCACGAGGAATGTTACAAAATGAGGTGCACGTGGTCCTTCTCACTCTGGCACCCACAGTCCATGGCAGACAACACTGATACAGGCACCTTAGCAACAGCAGTTGAGTCACTGGTTCTTAAACTTAATACTGTGCCTGGTCCCCGTGCCCAGAAATTCCAGTTTCGTTGGTCTGTGGTACAGCTTGGGTATCAGGAGTCTTAAAAACTCCACAGGTGTGAGAACCAGTGGATAAATTGATGCGTTTGAAACATGATTTCAGTCTAGTTCTTCCTCTCCCTAATCTTCAGCTTACGGGAGGAGTTTGGGCCAGGACCAGACTAGGACTGGCAGGGAAGGCAGGGGCCCGAGCGGTAAAGCAGGTGTTTGAGACATTCCTAGAGCTGACTTGAATGTACTCAACCCCATTCTGTGTAGTAGTAAATGTGGGTTAAATACAGGCAAAGGTGGATATTTGGTACAAGCAGAGAGGAGTGAATGTTTCTGCTTGATTGTCTTGTTTTTTGGGGTTTTGGGGGGTTTTTTTTTGGTTTTTTTGTTTTTTGAGACAGAGTCTCACTCTGTTGCCCAGGCTAGAGTGAGTGCCGTGGCGTCAGCCTAGCTCACGGCAACCTCAAACTCCTGGGCTCAAGCGATCCTTCTGCCTCAGCCTCCCAAGTAGCTGGGACTACAGGCATGCGCCACCATGCCCGGTTAATTTTTTCTATATATTTTTAGTTCGCCAATTAATTTCTTTTCCTATTTTTAGTAGAGATGGGGTCTCGCTCTTGCTCAGGCTGGTTTCAAACTCCTGACCTTGAGCGATCCGCCCACCTTGGCCTCCCAGAGTGCTAGGATTACAGGCGTGAGCCACCGCGCCCAGCCTGATTGTCTTGTTTTGTCCTAGGGTAAGCTAAGTGGTCTTGAACAGCATGAGGGTAGGAGCCCTTTATTTGTACATTATCTGGCCAGAGCAATGGGCCACCTCAAGGCTACTGGACGGACCAGTTGGCTGATAGCAGTGTGGCTTTGGAAAACTTTCTCCAAGATGACAAAGCTTTTGAAAACAAGAGTGAGACTTTGCTCGGTCTGCATAGGTGTGGGAAGCTCCCCTCCTTGCGTCTCAACCTTGGGATCTTGCAGAAGGCAACATTCCCCTAGTGGAACTGTCCTGCTCGCTTGCTGAAGGCACTGTCCCCATCTGCAGATGACAGCACTGGCTCAGAGGCTGTGACTTGCTTCAGACCATGACACTAAGTGATGAAGCATCTTGAACCCGCATCTGTGCTCATTCCGCTTAGAGCGCCCCCTCCCCATACTTTGTGGGAGAATCTTGGTGCTGCCAACAGGCAAAATTTAGCCCAGGAGGTAAATTTTCTTAACAGGCGAGCCCTACTGCACCCACGAGGTCAAAGAAAGGCAGAGGGTAGACAAAAAGAAGAGTTTGCTCTCCCTTTCTTCCTGCGAGAGGAGCAAGTGGAGAACAGCTGCTTAGTGGGCTGGGTCCCTGCCTGACACTGAGGTGAGTGGCTAACAGCTCCCATCCAAGCTGATGAGTTTGGAGGATGGAATCTGGGGTGACCGGCGATGAGCAAGTAGGGAATCCCCCTGGGGTGGGTGGGCGGCCAGTGACGGTGCTGGCAGGGAGGGGAGAGCCTGGAGCAGCCAGGAAAAGACAGTCCTGCGGGCACAGGCCTCAGGTCGAAGGGTGGGGCCGAAGACGGCCCAGAAGAGCTGACCTCACTCCAGCCTGTCCACATGGCTGGGTGGGGTGAGGGGAATGATGAGGCCCTGGAGGGGAGGTGGTGACCAGGACTGCTGGAACACGGCTCCCTATGACTCATCTCCCTGTGCCTTAGGCCCTGAGCTTGAATTCCAGTTCTCATCCCCAGCCAGACACCCAGCATTTAGGGGCCGTGGCCTGTGGTTCCCCGACATCAGCAGCAACAGCAATAATATCTCTCATTTACTGAGGGCTAATTATGTGCCAGGCCCTGTTCTAAGTGCTTTGCCACACAAGGGGCTTGCCCAAGACCACACACGGGAAGAAGGCAGAGCCGTGATTCTACCCTGCTCCACCTCATTGCTTCTGGAAGACCCCTCTGCAAACCAGCCCTCACACCACCTGGATTTTCCCAGACAGTCCTGATTTCTAGCTTCCCCTCCAGTTGTCCCCAGCGTACCCTTGAACCTGCCAAAACCACCTTCCTGCCCTGCACCTGGGAAGGCTGGCTCGCTGGATGCACCCAATTCAGCGTGTGAGGTCTGGGCTCTCTCTGAACCTGGGACTGACCACTCCCAAGGAGCCATCGCCTCCAGCAGACAGACAGAGCCTCCTTTGGGCAGCATCATTGGGACCCGGAAGCCAGGAAGCCAACCGTGCTCAACTCCACGTACTGCTAGGAAAACCCATGGAAGAGGGGAAGAGGGAGACCCGGACGCCCTGCCCCACGATGAGAGTGCCTCAGCCTCCCAGCAGCCCCAGGCTGCCTCCCCCAGGTTGTCCTTCCCACAAACAACAGAAGAACCTCATCTGGGATGAATTAATGGCTGCCCACCCCTGGGCCCACCCAAAGGAGGCCTCACCCACCACATCTGCTGCAGCTACCCGCAGAACCAGGATGAGCACTAGATCCTGGGGGAGGGATTCCCCTTCCTCAGGCACTGTTGGGGGCCAGGGGTGGGGTGGAAAGGGATGCAATGTGTCCCTTACACTGTGGGATCAATAGAGGAGACAGGGCCACCCAGAGGGTGATGTCATTCAGTAGGCCCAGCATGTCATTCGTTGGGGTAAAGGCAAGTCCCTTCACTAGAAACAGGGCCCCAGTGGGCCAGCGGGCCTTTGTCAGGTGCACTCCAGATGGGGACTCACTGTCAGTGGGGAGTACACGAAGGGGCACAGAAATAGGCTGAGAGCTGAGAAGAAGGAACATAAACCAAGTGTCACCAAATAGCACCATTTTTAGTTATCAACTGACTCTTAGTTGTCAGTTAACATCTTAGTTTCCAGGAAATATTTTAGTTTTCTACTAACATCTTAGTCATCAGCAAGCAATCTAAGTTATCAGTAACATCTTAGGTGTCAGCTCCCCTCTGAGCGAATGTAGTAGCCCCTTGGCGTCAGTACTTCCCTGTTACCAGGGACACCTTCCTCATGCTTTACTATGTACTGGTCTGCTAATGTCTGGATTGTCTACCAATCATCTTCAGCAATGAAATGTTTTAATTAATATAGCTGTAACAATTCAACCCCTAAATCTCAGGGATCTTTCGCAGCAAGCTTTATTTCCCATTCTTTAAGTCCAATCCTCTGGAGAGGGAAACAGGGAGGTTCTGTTCCACTCGGTCCCGCTTGATGGAGGGTTCATGCATCTCCACCGCCTTCAGCTCTTGGCCTTCTGGGTTGCCCTAGACATTGACTGCAGCCCACAGAGAAGGGGAGAGAGGAGTGTCCCATGACGGTGTGTACGGGCCGGGTCTGGAAGTGGCATATGTCACTTCTGCCCACTTCCTCTTGGCCTCAGTCACCGGCCAGGCTGGGCAGCCACTGCCAGCAGCAACTCTGCGTGA
The DNA here is from genome assembly GCA_963574885.1 of Lepilemur ruficaudatus. Taxonomy (NCBI): domain Eukaryota; kingdom Metazoa; phylum Chordata; class Mammalia; order Primates; family Lepilemuridae; genus Lepilemur; species Lepilemur ruficaudatus. The sequence continues at coordinate 20,706 of CAUYRT010010926.1, read as the reverse complement.
AGGAAAGGAGTCCGACCTAGGTGGGCAGCTGACTGCCTCTGCCATGCGGACAGCCTTTGTCTTCAAATGCTTGCCAGTCGGTGCATATCCTAGTTATCTCCAGACTGTCGCAGGTGTCTGCTAACACCTTGTTTTACAGACACCACCTGAGTGACAGCTGTTTACTTTCTGAACCTGCGACAGCTGCTCACTGTGGGTCTACAGTAGCTGTGTAATCACAAAGTTTTCATTGGCTGCCACGCTGGGCCCACTTGCCCTCTGCCCTAGGCTCCAGAGATGCTTTGTGCCATTTTATGAAATACCAACTTTCACTCCAAGGGCTTATTGGCTCCCAATTCTTCCCACTCTCTTTCCATGAGGCTCACATTCTGGTTTGTGAGATGGTTGGGAGTATTGGTTTAGGAGGTGTTGGGACATTTTGAAAAGTAAAGAAAGGCAGGCTTCCCAGATGCCCTGCAGGAAACCTGGGAAATTCTTCACATTCCTGCTCCCGAAGGGTTGTGGGTGCTCATTCAGGGTGGAAATGTGACGCTTCTCTGAACATCTCATGTGTTCTGGTCCTGGAGACTTACACACACATGCACGCACACACCACATATGTACACTATACCACACACACTGCATGCACCATGCACAAACACACACACACATCATACCACACACACTGCATACACCAATCACACATCACACCACATATGCACATACACCACACACAACATAACACACATACATACACCCCACACACTACCTACACCACACCACACACACACCCCATACTACACATACCACACACACACACACACATCACAAAACCAAGGGCCTGCTTTGGGGGAAGGTAATTTATTTTCTCCTGCCAAGGGAACGTGCCTCACACCATGTGACTGGCGGGGTGGGGGAACTGTTTAGTCTTGAGGTTAATCAAAGGCACAGCTGTCAGGGAAGTGCCTGGGCCTGGGGCCAAGGTGGACGGTGAAACAGGAAGGCTCCCTCCACTTTCACATGTGCTTAGATGGGATTCCATCACCCGAGCCATCCAGTGACAGATGCTCCCCCCTCTGAGGGCACCCACCTCTGGTTGGAGTCCCCTGTATCATTAATAAAAGCACAGTAATAATAATCAACACCATTCTTAGTGGCCATCGTATATTGAGTACATAGGACGTTTGTGCCCCAGACTGAGCTGCACAAATGGCCCAGTGGGTGAGACAGGGCATTCTGGAACTCACCTTGGCTCTGCCACGTACGAATCTTGGGAGCTCGCAGGTTGCTTAGCCTGTCATCTGTGGAAATGGAGAGAACGGTTCCAACTCTACGTGACTGTGAGGATTGCACTGGTGTAAAAGGCTGAGACCAGCACAGACACGGCAAGCACGATGTGTGCTAGCCAGTACTCAGGACTGTGTGCCTCATGCCATTTAACCCTCACCGGCCACGCTGTGGGGAGGTTAACAAGCTGGAGTCCCACTTTACGGATGAGGAAACTGAGGTTGGGAGGTGTCGGGTGACCTGGCCTCCCTCTGCTCCAGCAGAAGCCCCACACCAGCCGGAATTAAGCCTGGCTGCCAATGCCACATCCTGAGGGGATAGGGACAGGGAAAAGACAGCATCTTTGCCTTCTAGGGCCCTGAAGTCTCCTTGGCCTGCCCCAGAAAGGTGAGTCCTGAGACAGGGTCCTGCAAGAGGGAGCAGCCGCCCAGAGAGGGAGAGAGAAGGGGCCCGAGCCAGGCCTCAATTCCCTGGGCTTTCCCCTCCTGAGGCACAGTTCTGAGGGTGGCAGCAGGGGTCAAGCCCAACTGAGGTCCGGGCTGGGACCTGCGCAAGGTAGTGACAAAAGGCACTCCCAGAGCATGGTCAAGGCTCAAGCTAGCCTTGGGAGTCAGGGAGAGACGGGGCCGTGGGATAGGGGGTCTTCCATCTCATTTTTTCTAGCTGCTGATCTTTCCCTGAAACCTAAGAGAGCAGTGCAAGACCCAGGAGCTGCGCATGGCCAGCAGGTGTGTGTCTGTGCACGTGCACACGTGTGTGCCCACCCTCCCAGGCCTGAGCAGTAGCTCAAGACAGAGTCCAGGTGAGGACAGTGACCTGGAGGGTTGCACTTGTCTGCACCTCCTGTCACAGCCCCAGAAACTACTGTACACCTTTGATCAGCCACGCTTTGTTCTGTGCTATGCTAAGCGAATTGTATCCGAAATCGAATCTGACACAGTCCTCACATGCTCTGTCCATCCCCCTTGCTGGCCTCCCCACTGGTGCTCAGACAGCAGGGCATACTCCTGCCACGGCATGCACACCTACTGCCCCTCTGCCCAGGAAGCTCTTCCCCTGATGGTTCCCTCTCGCTGCCTTCTGGGCTCTGCTCCTGTAAGGTCTTCCCTGGCCGTGCTCCGTGAACGGTGCCCCAGTGTTCCCTCCCCTCTAGCAAATACCAGTATATCATACTTTGCTTATTTACTGCATCTTATCATCTGTCTTCCTTTCCAGGATGTCAGGATTATGAGGGCAGAGACTTTGGCAGCTTTATTTTATTTATTTACAGCAATGTTATTGTCTATTGTATCTGCAAAGCTAGGACACCGTCAGGCACATAGTAGGCACCCAGTAAATATCTGAATAAATGAATGAAACCTTAGCCACGTGGGTGGTATATTCTGGAAGCCAGACAACTCACACCATGGCCCCTTGATACACACAGTGGGATCCCAAGACCAGCAGCATCGACATCACCTTGGGAGCTTGTTAGAAATGCACATTCTTGGCCCCCACCCCAGACCTGTTGAACCAGAATCTGCATTCTAGCAAGATCCCCGGGTGATTCCAATGCACGTTACCATTTGAGAAGAGCTACACTAGTTCACTCTGGAAAACACCTCCCCAGGGCCTTTCCTGTAATGCCAGCTCCGCAGTGTGGCTCACAAACCCCCATGAGTGGTGTGGCCCCTGCCCACCTCACGAACTGATCTCCAGGCCCTGCAGGCCCTGGACTGCTGCTCATCCTCCGCTCCAGCCACCCGGAGGCACGTGCAGGTGCTCAGGGTCCAGCAGCACTCCTGGCCTTCCTGCGGCTGGTCTCTCCCCAGAACACCCTCTCCCACCACCCTTCCTGGCTAGCCCCTTGGGTGCCTTGAGCAATCACCGAAGGGGTTTGGGTTACAGAGGGGCATGGTCAGAACTATATTTTGAGAAAGAATTGGGTGGCCATGGTGTGCCCAGTGGGTCAGGGGCAAGAAGGCCGACCAGCAGGCTGTGACCACTGCCTGGTACAAGCTGGTGAGGAGCTCACCCAGGGCCTGCAAGGAGCAGACCTCGGGGAGTGGCTGGGGCTCCGGGTGAGGACAGACCCGGGGAATGATGGGGGAGTGTTGCCGGTGGACAGGCCCCGGCAGCATGCCGGGATGGGAGGGCGACAGGAAGGACTAGGATGTCCAATGCATCATCCAGGGGGTCTATAACCCACAGGCTGAAGGGGCCAGGGTGGGAAGGGGTCATCGTGTGCCCTAGAGCCACCACACCTGAACCTGCTTTATATCCTCAGGAGGAAATTAGACCTTTAGGATCTCAGGGTAGATCAGACTGTGAACATGTCCGTTCTAAGAGGGCATGTCCCCGGGGCCAGCCCTTGGGGTACAATTGCCCAAGTGGTCAGCCTAGTGTGCTTCACCTAGTGGAGAAGCCGCTGTGGGGCAAGTGTTGTCTAGCCGAGGGGTGCTCAGTTGCTTCCCTAGCCCCTCCTTCAGGGAGCCTGTCCTCCTCAAGAGAAACAAGGCTGTTTGGGGAGGTGTTTAGATATAGTTCTGCAGTGTCTTATTGCAATAGTTGTCATGCACGAGGAGGTTTAAGACTCTCCAGCTGGCCCCTCAATTGTTGGGAACACATTTCGTTGCCATGGACACCGTGGAGGCAACCTAACCTCCCCGAGGCTGGGTAACCCATCGCACCAGTTCTAAAACGCACCGTCTTCCACAGGTTAGCATCTCTGACGTCAGGATGCATTCTTAAAGGCCACAGTTGTGATGTGCTCAGCAACCTGGATGAAAATCCCAGAGACAATAGTAGAATCCCACGTTGGGAAATGTTACACCCCCACTCACGCGATGGCACGGAGGACGACAGTGTAGAGAATACAGCTCCGCATAAAAAATGACTCAGAGAGTTGGGCTCTGAATGTGAACAAGGTTCAGCAATGCCTTAACCAACTTATTTCACTTATATTTTCCTTTTTAGATATGGGCCAGAGTGATATATTATAAAATTTATCTAAGTAAATCTGAAAGGCCAGGCGCAGTGGCTCACACCTGTAATCCCAGAACCTTGGGAGGCTGAGGCAGGAGGATTACTTGAGGCCAGGAGTTCAAGACCAGCTGAGCAAAAGTGAGACCCTGTCTCTACAAAAAATAGAAAAATTAGCCAGGCATGGTGGCACGAGTAGCTGGCACCTGTAGTCCCAGCTACTTCAGAGGCTGAGGCAGGAGGATTACTTGAGCCCAGGAGTTTGAGGTTGCAGTGAGCAGTGATGATGCCACAGCACTCTAGCCCAGGCGACAGAACAAGACCTGTCTCAAAATAAAATAAAAATCTGAATGATATATTTAAATATCTGAATGATATGTGTGTGTGTGTGTGTGTGTGTGTGTGTAGCACATGCACATTAAAAGCTTTGATTTGATGAAATATGGATAATTGTCCATCTAAGTCTACTTCTTTTTTCTTTTTGGTCAGCCTAAGCAGCATAGCATAAGTCTGCTTAATACCTCGAGTTAACCTCTTAAGATAGCATCAGCCACATTGTACTGAAATCATCTTGGTGTCTGTTTTCCCCACTAAGCTACTTCCTTGAGGTGGGGGCTGAGTGGCACCTTGGTGAACTTAGGGTCTCCATAACCTAGCACAATATACAGTAGGGCAGCTTGGTAATGTCCTGACAACCAGTGGGTTTAGGCAGTTGTGTGTTCCTGTGTTATCAGCTAAAAAGGTGCCTGCACTTTTTTTTCTGGGAGAGTGGGAAGAGTTTGAAATTCCTAGGCTGCTTCATCAGCAAGGCCCCTGGTATGGTTGTATAGGTTGTACACTGCACAAAGGCACTCAGTCAAGGGGGCTAGTGGGGTTGAAATTGGTGCCTGACCTTCTGGTCAATTCACATCCCCATGGGACTATGACTTCCCAGTACAGGCAGCTTTTTTCATCTATACAAACATGCTATAGAGGTGATCAGTGGATTTGTTCTGCAGCCTCTAAGCACAATCTTCCCTGCAATGCCTCTGACCTTGGGGAGTCACAAGCAGCTCATCAGGATGGGATAAAAGACTGACCTTCAAAATTGGTCCAAAGTCTTGAGGTGGTTCCCAGGATCAAGAAGTGGTGACAGACTTTCGGGTGAACCTGGCAATGCAGGACAAATTTTAATTCTGATTGTGACCCTAAGAGGCCTCTGTGATCTTGAGTTAGTTGTTAAACACAAATGAGAATTTGATTTCCTTAATTACAAAGTTGACCCAGCCGTGTCAGCGAATAGGTGGGGTGGGAGTCTTGGGAGGAAAAACTGCTGAAAATAGCTTGGGAACATTTTGTAAGTTGAAATCTAGGGAGCAGCCCCTAAATGACAGCCTGGGGATTGGTCCTCAGGGGAACGAAAGCAGGACAACTGGATGGCTTCCTGCCTGGTCCTTCAGTTAGGACTTTGGTTCTGGGCCCTCTGGCTGCCAGAGAATCATCGACTGTTGAGGATTAGTCACGGGGCATCATCTGAGCCCAGCAGCCCATTACAAACTTAGTTCCTATGTGTTTTAAAGTCCTGATGGCCAAGGGCTGGGCTGACTCCAAGGGCTGGAGACCCAGAGGGAAGGAGCTGTGAGCAAAAGGCCACAGAAGGCAGCTGTGTGAGGGGAGTGAGGGCGCTGCTGGGGTCTATTTTAAGACTGGAAAGAGGGAAGCCGAGGGAGCACAGTGTGCTCCAGTCCTGGCCTTCCCTTGGATATCTCCCCCGAGGTGAGAGTGAAAAGGAACTGAGCTCTTCTGTTTACCAAGATGCTGGGGCCAGAGCCCAAGGATGCTGGGAAAGGCGAGGGGGGGGGGCTTGGAACAACCAAGCGTCTGTTGGCTATGCTAGTGGTTCTCGACCCTGTCTGTGGATCACACCGAAGACCACTGGACGGTGGAATAATGCAGAAATTGGCAAACTCTGGCTTATGGGCCAAATCTGGCCTACCATCTGTGGTTTTTTTTGGTTTTTTTTTTGTTTTTTTGAGACAGAGTCTCACTCTGTTGCCCAGGCTAGAGTGCTGTGGCATCAGCCTAGCTCACAGCAACCTCAAATTCCTGGGCTCAAGCAATCCTCCTGCCCCAGCCTCCCGAGTAGCTGGGACTAGAGGCATGCACCACCATGCCCGGCTAATTTTTTTTTCCTAGATATATTTTTAGTTGGACAATCAATTTCTTTCTGTTTTTAGTAGAGACTGGGTCTCGCTCTTGCTCAGGCTTGTTTCGAACTCCTGATCTTGAGCTATCCGCCCGCCTCGGCCTCCCAGAGTGCTAGGATTACAGGCGTGAGCCACCGCGCCCGGCCAAGTTACCCAGTTTCAGGTATTCTTTTATAAGCAACATAGGAAAACAGACTAAGACAACGCCTAAGAGTGCAATTCCTGGGTTACAGGTTAATTGTATATTTACTGGCATGTTTTCAAGTCCACTAATTCTTTCTTCTCCTGTGTCCAGCCTATCATTAAATTTATAAATAAATTCTTCATTTCAGATATTGTATATTTTAATTCAAAAAGTTCCATTTTTAAAAGTTTTCATTTCTCTGTTGAATTACTCCATGTTTTCCTATCTTTATCTTTTTATGTAAATTCCTTAACATATTTAAATAGTTATTCTAAATCCCTTGTCTGTTAATCCCAACATCTGGGCCATCTGTGGTCTGCTTCTGTTGATTATTTCTTTTTGCCTGATGAAGGATCACATTTTCCTCCTCCTTCACATGTCTTGTAATTTTTTTAGTGTATGCTGGACGTAGAAATAAAAGCACAGGAGAGAGTAAGGCAGATAATATCCCCCCAGAAAGCACTGTCTTCTGTGAGGAAGCTAGAATGAGGGGCTGCCCTGTTTACCTGCTCAAGAGTTGCATTCTGTGGGAACCAAGGTACGACTTTGGTAGTTTCAGTCCGCTTAGTTTCGAACCTTGAGTGTGGTGTCAGGCGTCTAAGGAGATTTGGCAACTCTGAACGTCATCCCCCAGAAGTCGGCTGGACTTCTGAAGGACACCCTCTTCACCAGGCCAACAACTGTTCGTCTCCAAGGCTTCCCTCCAGGAAGTCTTCCCAGAATCTCTAGGCTATGTTAGGACCCTTCCCTCATGCTTTTGCCATGTTGCTTTGGGATGATCTGGGCTTGGACTCTCTCCTGTTCCCTCCATCCCCACCCACCACAGACGCTCCTTGAGGACAAGGACTGTGCCTCATCTGTTTGTTTTACCTTGACAAATAGTGGTTGTGAGTTGGATCAAAAGCTAACACTCAATAAATATTTGTTGATGAGCAAACACATTTCTGGAGGAGAGTGTTAACAGAGGGGTGCTGGTCACCACGGCATCATGAACGGGCCTCGCACTGAGCCTGTGGTTGAGCCCACAGCACAGAGGGCCCTGGCCAGAACCCCCAGTCCTTCTGATGAATGTGGCTCTATTAAGCAGTTATGAAAAGGAGACAGTAAAGTGATCAAAGGCATGGGAACCAACATTGACCTTGCTCCGCAAGTTTTGAGGATGATTGTGTTATGGGGGGAGAAGCATATTTGGAGCAATTTATCCATATCCAGATGGAACTAAGGAACTCCCTTGAGGAAGAAAAGGAGCTTTAGGTATTGTCTCCCCATCACAGAGGCCTGAACAAGAGTAGATGTAAGCAGCAGGTGACACAGAGACGGCCTTCCTCACTGAGCAATGGCACCTTGGCACCTACCCAGTGTCACTTTATAAGCTTGTTTCCAGCGTGAAATCAGTATGCGTGCCAGAGTCATAAGCTGTATGTGATGAAAATGAGGGTAGATGGGCCACCCGTTCTGCAGGAGGAAAGATGGTCCTGAAGTCTGAATGAGGGTTCCAGGGAGTGGCCGTGAGTTCCCCTGGCACAGGAGACAGAAGCAGACACAGCCAGATGATGCCCACATGAAATGGTGAGATATTGGCTTCCATGGAGGGGCATGATGAGGACTAAGGGGACAGATGGAAACCTCTGACTTCAGAGGGTGATGAGAGTCAGTCAAGCAAAAACTTCAAGGTAGGGTGGTTCCAGCAGAGGGGACAGCATGTGCAAATGCTAAATGGCAGGAAAATACTAAGTGTCTTTGAGGAAGTGAAAGGCAAGTGTGACCAGAGCATAGTAAGTGAAGTCAGGGGACCATAAACAGGTGGGCTGGAGCCAGCTTAGCTATGTTGAGCATTCTAAATTTATTTGAAGGTGATGCTTTTGTGACCAGCCCCCTCAGTGAACAAATATCAATGACCTCTATATGATCCTCTCCCTTAACTAACTACTTGACCTTTTGAGATGTTTCCCAGAAATGGTGGATTTTCTGCAAGACAGAGGAACTGAGATTTTGAAGCCTGTGGGCAGACTTCTTGACAAGATTCACCATCCCCCCACCTGTCCCCAAAGCACTTAGCCCCTTGTCAGTTATACTATGACCTGCCCCAAGGCACATGGCCTCTCCCCAAGCCCATGACCTCCTTTAGTTGGAGAGAGAGATTTGAGGCAGCTTCTGCAGTTCTCTGAACAAGACATCTGTAGTATTAAAAATCCCTTTCTTCCTTGGCAATACTTGTTGTCTCAATAATTGGATCTTAGTGCAATGAGCAACTAGACCTAGACAAAAATCCCGTTGTGATTTCGACAACACTCTGTTTGCAGGTTCAAGAATGCTAACTGCAATGAACATCGGTTGATTAAACAAGTGAATGAGTGAGTAGGTATTATATTATCAAATAAAGAGATGACACACACAAGCATAAAAATGGAGACCCAAGTAATTCTATTTTTTGAAGAAGGAACAGCAAGACCTTCAACCAAGACGAGAGATGGTAAGAATTTCTTTCCTGGGCTGCACCATGAGAATTCGGATGTTCCCAGCTGCAGGGAAGCCTTCACTTTCCCAGAGTGGGCCTGTTCCTTAATGTAATGTAGGAGTGAAGGGAAAGCTTCTTCTCCGCCCACTGAAGGTTTGCTGAAAATAAACTAACAAAAGGCACAGTAATAGGAGAGAAAGGCATACAAAATTGATTGACGTGCCTATGAACAGTGCAGCCATACACGAAGTGTGAGACTTGGAGAGAACCAGCTGATTGAGGTTTTAATGCTTTCTTCATGGGAGAACTGTATGGAGCTGGGAGGCAGACATTATTTTGTAAATGAGTCTCTTTGGAAGCTGGATGGAGCTGAAAGTGAGAGGCCCAACAGAACAAAGGCTGTCTTATTATGCAGGTAAAGCCCCCCAGGTAATCTCTCTGAGCTTCCCCAGGAAAGTCTGTTTGGGTGTAGTGGTGACTGCCAGCATCTTCTCTTCTCAGCTGGTTAATTTTTCCTGGTTATTTGATGAGATTCCTAGGGAGAAGGTCTTAAGACAACTCCATTTCTTTTGGAAAGTTCTTTACTCAGAAGGAAATTCCAGAGCTGAAATACCATCCTTCTCTGAAACTGAAAAAAAAATGGTGTGGCCAGAAGAAAATGAGATGGTGCTTAAGGAAAAGCACCTTAAGCAAAGGTAAGATGAATTATGCAGATTTAAGCAGATACCTTCTCCACTGATGAGACTCTCTAGTGATTTAGTCACCCCTCTCTTCCTAGTGTAGAAAGGGAGACACCATTGTAAATGGAATTTCCTTTATAGATATAAATTTCCCTTACAAAAGGCAATTTTTCAGAGCTTCTGTGTCTGCATTTTCTCAAAATAAGTAGCTCAAAGCCAGCTCAGTGTGAGCCTGTAGACCCAGATACTCAGAAGCCTGAAGCAGGGGGATCACTTCAACCCAGGAGTTTGGGGCCAGCCTGGGCAACATAGTGAGACGCTATCTCTTTTAAAAAATTGACTCAATTGGGTAGATGCCTAATAATGCTATTGCTGGATCAAGTGGTATTTCCATTTTTAGCTCTTTGATGTATCTCCAATTTTTTTCCCACAGAGATTGCACTAATTTGCAGTCCCACCAACAGTGTAAGAGTATTCTTGTCTCTCCGCATCCTCGCCAGCATTTGTTTTCTTGGGCACTATTAGGCATCTACCCAAAAGAGCAAAAGTCATTCTATAATAAAGACATCTGAACCCAAATGTTTATGGCAGCACAATTCACTACTGCAAGGATGTGGAAACAACCTAAGTGCGTGTCTATTCATGAGTGGATTATTAAAATTTGGTATATGTATACAATGGAACATTACTCAATTATAAGAAATGACAGTGATCTAGCACCTCTTATTTTTCTGGATTGAGCTTGAGCCCATTATCCAAAGGGAGGTAACACAAGATTGGAAGAATAGGCTCCACTTGTACTCGCCATCAAATTGGTACTGACTGATTAACACAATGGTGCTCACATGGTAGTAATATTCTCCAGGGATGAGGGGTTGGGGGGGTAAACTCACAACTATAGGACATGGTGTGCATTGTGGCAGGGAAGGGCATGCCCCTAACCCCTACTAGGGAGAAGCAGTGATATAAAATGTAACCAAAATGTTTGTACCCTCACAATATCCTGAAATAAAAAGAAAAAAAAATTGACTCAAAACAATCAATATGCTAAAGGGTTATATTTTGGGATAGCATATACAGTTATATTAATGTTTTGGGATGGTATGTCCTGAGGCCCAACACATGGCATTCTCCTTTTGTTATGGACCGGAATGTGAGAAAAGACCACAGAGTCCAAATTGGAATTTAAAATGGTGAGTCTTTATAGCTGGCCAGCGGCGCACTCTCTGGCCTAATCAAAACCAGGTTCAGAGTGTGGCCCAGAACATCAGTAATACATAGTTTACATATTCTTCACCACCAGGGAATACGTGACTAAAAGCATACATTCTAGGACACTTTGGAACATCTTGATCAATATTTTTTACCCCTCAGGTAGATTGAGTCAATTGACAACCTCTCAATGTTGTCTGATTTAATTATATTTAACAAACAACAAAAAGCAAGCAAAGTCATAAAAGCAGATAGCATTAGTTAGAATCAAAGAGAGTACTTTTTTTCTCTATGTTGAACAAATCATCTTATACAGAATAAAGTACATTTTCCTACTGCCTAAATAAGCATTGTAAAGTTTAACTACATGCAGCTGTGTTATGACATCAATTCTTCCACTAGGTGACCTAGGACCTGCCTTAGGTCACTTACTTTAATTTTTTACCCATTTTACTATATCAACAGAAGAGAAGATAGTCATCAGTGCCATTAGTGAGTGAACAACATTCTTTCCTTGGCCCTAAAAATGGATTCTAATCTCTCGCCCGAGGTTCCATCAATTACAAAAAGCAAGCGAGCAGGTTTACATGAGTTAAGCACGCTTAGTAAAACTCAAAACTTAAACAATCAGTCATGAGTTAATTACTTTGTTTTTCAGTTTGCAAGGTACATTTAAGCAATATGGCTGTCCTTTAGTCAAGTGGAGCAGCCTGACTCCGGCCATTACACTTTATCTCTGTGTCTTTCTCTCCTTTTATAATAATACCAGTCATACTGGATTTAGAATGAGAACTAAAATAGAACTTAAACAGTCCTAAGCTCCCCTCTGACTAAACGGAACCCTCTGGGCCAAGAGGACCTCAGAGAAACCTTAAGACTGAGTTCCCAGCCATGACAGGATGGGAGGCTGGACACACCTCATTATACCCCCTCCCTTGCTAACAGCTATCAGGCTTTTTTCCTAAGGGCTAAACAGAAACCAATCTGGTGAGCCAGACCAGCATACTTTCTTAATAATAGATCACCAGCCACGGAGTGGTTTTTAACCAGTCTACAGAGTATGTGCAGAGAGGGCTTTCATGTCCTCTGCTTCACTTGTTGACAGAGAGCAGCCATTTCTGAATGTAGACCCCATACAAGGACATAAACCTCAATTGCACATGTTCATGTTTCTCATTTCATAAATATTTATGACTCTTCCTATAGCTTGTTAAATATGTATATTTGGCCATCCTGCTCTGTATAAATTCCTGTTCCCATTGTCCCTTCCTCAAAGCATGTGTTCCTGGCTTCTAGCCAGGCTCTGCTTTCTAACCTGTTGGAATGGCCACCCACAGGCTACAACCCTTTATGAGAAATAAAGCTTTCTTTTCCAAATTTATGAATCTAGTCATTTTTCAATTAACAAGAGCCCACCTTACTCTAGTATGACCTTTGTAGGAGACCAGAATATGTCACCCCAAAATATGTCTCTTTGGCATAAGGATTATTGTGAGCTAATCATTGGTATTTGAGAAGCAGCAAACACAGGAGAAGTTCTGAAGACAGAGCATAAGTTTCCCTTTTGTAAAGGAAATTTACATCTATAAAGGAAATCTCTATTTTTAAGGATGTCTCCCTGTCTGTGCTAGGAAGAGAAGAATGACCCTTAATCACAAGAAACTCTTATCAATGGAGAAAGCACTGACTTAATCTGCAGAATAAACCTTACTTTTCACACTGAAAAACATAAAGGCCATGGGGGCTTGGTCAGCAGTTCCTCCTCCTGTTTGTTGGGGGATGTGACATTTGTTGACCTTCATCAAGTACTATGGGTGTTGCCAGATTAGGGACTAGAGAAGGGGAGAGGAAGGAGAGGAAGGGGTGGGAGGAGAAGGTGGGGTAATGGGCTCATTTTACCATTTACCAAGAAATTGGTACTTCACTTTTCCAAATGGGTTCCAGAGTCATGCTTTTCCTGGTCACCTCCCTTAACTTGCCTCTCCGTCCTCAGAAGGCCAAAAGCCCCGTTCCTTTAGCCTAGGACGGCACATAAGCCTGTGTCCTAAACACCCCTTTGAGTAACTTGTCCCTGAGTTTCTCCCATATATATGAGACATATATGTTAATAAACTTCCATTTGTTTTTCTCTTAATAATCTGTCTTTTGTTAGAGACCCAGCTGAGAAACTAGAAGGGTAGAAGGAAAAGATTTATTTTTTCTCCCCTATACCTCATCTTAACTCATTACATCTGCAAGACCCCAATTTCCAAATAGGGTCGCATTCAGAGTTTCCAGGAAGGACATGAATTTGGGGGCACATGATTCAACCAAGGACAGGTCTCCACTGCTCTTTTTGATCTGATTTATCTAACTTCTTGCCTATGGTTCACTCACCCCACTCCCCACATGTCTCCTCAAGCAGGAATTTGATCAATCATCTTTGCTGAGATTTAAGTGGCAATAGGACTCTGGAACCCATTTGGAAAAGTGAAGTACCAATTTCTTGGTAAATGGTAAAATGAGCCCATTACCCCACCTTCTCCTCCCACCCCTTCCTCTCCTTCCTCTCCCCTTCTCTAGTCCCTAATCTGGCAACACCCAGAGTACTTGATGAAGGTCAACAAATTGTCACATCTCCCAACAAACAGGAGGAGGAACTGCTGACCAAGCCCCCATGGCCTTTATGTTTTTCAGTGTGGAGTCACATGTGGCCTTGCATTTGAACGTGGAAATCGTCAGCTCTTGGAGACACCCATAATGGGGACACTCAGTTACCTGAGTGGACATGGATTAAGACAGCCCCAAACACAGGCTGGGCCTCTGTGCCTGCTCTCTCCAGCAGGCCTTACAAAGGCATGGGATGCAACATGCACCTCTCAGGAGAGAATCTGTGTCTCTTCAAAAAGGGACAGGGTGACCCCAATTATGGACAAGCATTGTCATAAAACTATGCACAAAGCCTACCTTGCCCTCCAGGCAACAGATGCTGGACCTGTTGCTTTCTCTCCCCCAAATTTCCAAAAGCTCCAAGTGTGTTCAGGTCCTCTGAAAAGCAGATACCAAGATGGGATTAGCCATGCAAGAGATCTACTGGAGAAAATGCCTGTGCGGGAGAAGGGGAGGAGCTGGAGGAGGCTGGGAGAACCATCAGACTGCAATGTGGTCTGACCCCGGGAAGGAGAGAAGTAGGGAAGGTCTCAGACTGCTGTTTAAGGAATCGTCAGGTCACAGTCGCCTGTTAGTGCATCCCCACATCTCGCAGGAATGGGCCTGCTGTAGTATCCCTCAGCCATGGGCCGGGGGCAGCTGTGGGAGGCATAGCCTTGGCACAGATGTGGTAGTGAGTCCAGAGTGCAGCGTCGGGGGCATCCAGCAATCACGCTCCCCACAGTGGGAGGGTGGAGGGCCTGCCAGTGGGCCAGGAGGGCTGTGGCCCAGTCCCCTCCCTGCCCTGCCATCAGCTCGGCCCCATCCCATCCCATCCCAGAGAGGTCAGTTCCGAAGTGGGTGGGGGCTGTGGAGGGGAGGCAGCGTCCCCACCCAGGCCTCCCTGCCAGCCTGGAGTGACGGTCAACCAGGACGGCCAGCCCCATAGCCAGCCAAGGGAGGATCAGTAAGGCACTTTCACGTCCATGAGGGTCAGATGGCCTCAGAGGAAATCAAACCATGAAACCATTTTCAACACAAAAGGCCCATTTATTTTGACAAGGAAAAAAATAGTGGCTCCAACCAGTGTCAGACTTGGTGGGTGCCCTGTGGACATCTGTGATGTCTTGTGGTCCATCTACAGTGCTCGGAAGGCAGGGAATGAATCTTTCCCACGTTACGGAGTTTTCTTAAATGAACTTAAAGATTGTGAGCATTTTGTAAAAGAATAAAACACCACACCAGCTGCAGATCTGTATCAGCCTTTAGAGGAGGAATGCCAGGGAATGTGCTGGCCTCCTGGTCCTGCTTGGTGGCAGAATTAAGGTTCAAAAGCCATTTTTCCAGGAAGACAGGATTGTAAAAATGTAAGTCTGATATTCAGTCTCCAGGCCCAAAGCCCAGGAGAGTTGCTGCGCTTGGTTTGTCTCCGTACTCCATCTGACCTTCACTTTCTTTGGTTCCCCAATAGATTGAGCCAAATCGACAGAGTGCGACACAGAGCTTCGGCCTCAGGGCTGGGTTGTTATCTCCTAAATGGTCAAGACTTAAAGAAAGGGAGGAGGGTGGATGGGAAGATGTCATCAGATGTGAAATCAGGCAGACAAAATTAAACAGAGCTCTCTTCCTTCCTGTCTGTGGGGCTCATATTCTCCAAGTGGTGGGTCACTTCCCCTCTGGGGCAGCAGATGGGGAACTGCCTCACACCCCATCCTCGGTTCCCAGCTGCTCTAGCAGCTTCTAGGGTTTTGCTAAACCTGCCCTCAAGCTGTGAAGAGCCTCTTGTAGTTCTCACCCCAACCATGTGGATTAATGAAAATGTCTGGGGACTTTTTTCTTTTCGAAGTTGCTTTACAAATGTAGCACATATGTCCCCAAGTCCTCTGGTCTTTTGAAGTCACCCATTTCTTTATGACCCAAATACAATAGGTCCAGCCACTAATCTCATGAAACTACGGAGTCATACATCCCCCCTTCCCACTGAAACTGTCCCTTTCCAGGTCACCAATAGCCTTCGTGTTGCAAAGCCAACCCTCATCTTAATTCCACAGATACCCTCTTTTCTCCATTCTCTTGCTGCCTCCCAGCCACTCTGCCTCAGCCTCATTTTCAGGCTCTTCCCTCTCCTTGACTCTCTGGGGCTTGGCCTGGGCCCTCTATTGTCCTCTAATTACACCCTCTGCCCCGGTGAGCTCATTCAGGCCCCTGCTTCAAAGCCAGTGGCTCTGAATTTCACGTCCAGGCGGACCTCCCCTCTGGCCAAACAGCAGGCGTCTGCACCTCTCCTCTTGTTGTCTCCCTCCAACCTGTTTCTCCCCAAATCTGTCCCCTTTCAGTAAATGGGCCAGCACCTGTCACCCAACCCTCCCAGATGCTCAAACAAGAAACAGGAATTCTCAATCCCCGCTTTCCCTCATCCCTACGTCTCCGCCCCCAGCCCCTGTCCTCCCCAGCTCCCAGCGTGTCCTGCTTCTGTTCACTGCTTTCTGCCTCCCATGTCACCTGCCTGACCTCAGCCCCATCACTCTCCTGTGCTGCTAGAGCCCTTCTCAACACCTCCCAGCCTAGCATAACAGCAAATATGTATTTGGTCTTTGCACCTGGTCCTAGCACAGAGCTCTGAAAACTCCAGGAATTTTTGAGTGATGGGACCGACTTTTGTTATTCACAAGCCTCTCTCAACTCCACTTGAGTTTATATTGATGACATGATTCCTGGAGGGAAGTGGGAGCCGGTGCCAAAAAGGCCAAGCAGTGATTAGAGTGTTGGAACTGTCAGCCCATCTGGCGGGGAGGGCGTTAGGTATTGAGTTCAATGACCAATGGCCAATGATCTGATCAGTCATGCCCACAGTAATGAAACTGTCACCAACCTCACTGTTCTTGGTCCTGAGTCAATAGAAATTGGCACAAGACCGAAATAGGAATTGATACAGGCAAGGTTTTATGGAGGGGCAGCTTTTGCTTGAACAAAAGGGAGACAGTGCTGGTTAAGGAGTAACCAGACTGGCTGTCTGAACAAATGGCTGGGGAACTCTTAAAGGGTAGAGAGGGAAAGTTTGACGCCAACAGTGAAATCATAGCATGTAGACGTGGAATTTGTTGGCAGCTACCCTTCTGGCAACCATGCTTCTTCATATGTCACATGTCTCATTAGCATGTTAAGTCTCCACCCTTGGGCGTGATTTTTAGCATTAAAATGAGGCAAGAGGTCTGTGAGCACTCAACTTTGGGCTTCCTCTTGGCAGGAACCAGTTTGTGCTGGCTTTGACTGGGGCCGGGGGGCCCCTGCTCCAATGGTTGCCACATCCTGCTAAGGAAAGCAGAACTACCTTCTATGGAAGCTGGGTGTTAATCATTTTCCAAGCTTTTGCTCAGTATTGGAAGCAGACTTAAGCTTTGGCTCAAGGCTCAGGCAGGTAGCCAAAGTCCACCTTCTATACTACCTCAACACCTCCATATAAACCCCTAAAAATTGGGATTCAGAGAGCTTCCGGGTTGGTGAGCATGTCCATGTCCTGGGAGGGGTGGTGCTCCTGGAGGGGGCACAGCTCTGCGGCGCCCACCCTCACCCCTCCCCCTAAGCATCCCTTCCATCTGGCTGTTCCCACATTGGATCCTTTACACTAAACTGATACAAGTCAGTAAAGTGTTTTCCTGAGTTCTTTGAGTCATTCTAGCCAATTATTGAATCTGAAGAGGGGGTTGTGGGAGCCCCCAAATTGGTACCCAAGTCAGATGGAGGTGCCGGTAGCCCGGGGGCCTGGGACTTGCACCTGGCATCTGAAGTGGGTCAGTCTGGTGGGACTAAGCCCTCAATCTGTGGGATCTGGGCCAACTCCAGATAGTGTCAGAATTGAATTGAATTGTTGGACGTGTAATTGTCGCAGAGATTTGAGAAGTGCTTAGTGTGGAAAGACCACACATTTGATGTCAGCAAAAAGACATCACAACCAGCTTCCCTCTCAGCAGCTAACCCCACTCACTCTCAGGTCCGTTCCTAACATGGCAGCTATGGTCAGCTTTTCAGAGCTCAGCTCAGGTCAGGCCACCTCATCCTTACCGTCCCCAGTAGCTGACAGTGAGACCTGCTCCAGCCCTGCCCACCTTAGTCCCTCACTGTGCCCTTCCTGCTCCAGCCCCACTGGCCCTGCCCACCCTCCCCTCTGCAGGACTGGCCCTCCCTGCCCAGTGCCTGGCATTTCTCAGCCTTCAAAACTCCCTCAAATGTTACCCCCCTAACAGGTTCCCTGAAAATTCCTGACTCTGTAATCAGCTCCATGAGCAAACAAGAAATGACCTCCCATACGTGTGTGCCCTGTAGCTTTCATTTTTTTTTTTTTTTTTTGAGACAGAGTCTCACTCTGTTACCCGGGCTAGAGTGCTGTGGCATCAGCCTAGCTCACAGCAACCTCAAGCTCCTGGGTTCAAGTGATCCTCCTGCCTTAGCCTCCCGAGTAGCTGGGACTACGGGCATGCGCCACCATGCCCGGCTAATTTTTTATGTATATTTTTAGTTGTTCATATAATTTCTTTCTATTTTTAGTAGAGATGGGGGTCTCGCTCTTGCTCAGGCTGGTCTCAAACTCCTGACCTCAAACGATCCTCCCACCTCAGCCTCCCAGAATGGTAGGATTATAGGCATGAGCCACCACACCCGGCCCCCTGTAGCTTTCTTATGGTTTATATTCCCAGACCCGTAGGGCTCGATGACCAGAATGTTATTATCTTTCTATTCAGAGAACCTTTTTACCTTTTGAGTTGTTTCCCAGAAATGGCAGATTCTTCACAAGCTAACAACACAGAGAGACTCACCGTTCATCACTACCCTGTGACTGCTGAGTTACCTCCTGCACGTGTTGACTTCAACTCAACCTGCCCCAATGCAGGTAGTTGCCTTCCTAACCCATTATAAAAATCCCTGCCCTCAGTTGGTCGGGGAGACTGATTTGAGGCAGTTCTCCCATCTTCTGGCTGGTGTTATCCATAATAAATTCCCTTTCTTCTTGGGCAATCCTTGTTGTCTCACTGATTGGCTTTCTGCATAGACCCAGGCTGGAACCCCATTGTGGGTTCAGTAACAATTTTATTTTATGGAGACTGTCAGCTCCCCCTTTTCTTAATCTCCTCCTTGTAGACCATGTGTGTGTGTTTGTGGTGGGGGGAGGGCTGACTGTTTATAACCAAAAGCCTGATTGTTTTCATGGAAGTTTTCATAAGCCAAACTGCCATCTGCTCAGGGGCCTCACCGTTAGCAACACACAGTATTGGCCGAGCAATTAAATGACACTTCTTTGCATCTACCGAATCTCCTACTGAATTCTTGGGTGGAGCCCTGTATGAAGAATGCATGCTTCTCTCCCTGTGCACTGTTTCTGTGAGCTGAAAAGGGGCAGTGGGAAACCCTATCCTCCTCCTTCCTCCTTCCAGAGTGAATCTTAGCAGTCGTGGCATTCCCCCTCCCTGGCCGTGGTGACCACTCAGTGTTTGTAGCTCCTGCTTTAATATAGCACAGCCTGCCCCCACCCCCCAACAGTGATTGCATTAGGGGTAATCACCTGACTCAAGCTGGGCCAATCACAGTGGCTTCCCAGAAATTTAGATTTGGTACAGAAAAAGTAGAGCCAACCTTTCTCTGAGCGCCCAGACTCTGACAGTGGGACAGGAGTCCAAGATGGTCACCACACAGCTGAGAAACCAAGGTACATCTGTGATGAGCAGGGAGGAAAAGGGGGGCACCCCAACTGAACAGCTTCCTTCATGTACCCGGCACCAGCTGCTTTCCTGGCCCCGTGTACCATGAAACGTGCCCATATCCTGTCAATAGCTTCTGTTTCCCCTAAGCTAGGTTGAGATGGTTGCTTCACTTGCAAGCAAAAGAATCATAAATGATACAGAAGGGAAGTATTTGAAGACTCGGCATATTGATGGTTAAATAAGGAGCTCCTGTTACAGCCTTTCCAGGTTCACTGCTGCTGCTCAAGAGGAAGCCAGTGCACTGAGACAGCAGGGGCTACAGCAGAGAAAGAGTTTAATATTGCAGGCGCCACGTGAGGAGAGGGAGGAATTTCTCAAATCTGTCTCCCCGAGAATTTGGGAGAAAGAGGTTTTAAAGATAGTTTGGCAGGCAAAGGGGTAGGCAGTTTGGTCTGCTGATTGGCTGGGTTTGGGGTGGAACCATAGGGGTGTAGAGATTGTCTTCTTGTGCTGAGTCAGTTATTGGGTGTGGGTCACAAGACTAGTTGAGTCAGTTCCTTGGTATGGGCCACTGGTCTGGGTGGGTCAGCTGGTCCACTGGAATGCAGGGCCTAGAAGATCTCTCAAAAACTAGCCCTTAGGTTTCTCAAGGATGTTGTTATCTATGGGAGCAGTGAAGAAAGCTAAAAATCTTTATGACCATCAGCTATGTGACTCCTGAGCAGTGAGCAATTATAGGAAAGCAAGCTCAGGAAGAGTGGCTGCCTATATGTATATTCCCCTACCAGAGTTCCCACCTTGTGGCCCTTTATTAACTTTATAAAGGGTGGTTTCACTACCACTTTATGAAAAAACTCCCCTCTAGTCTGATCTCTTTGGAATCAGACAAATTTGAGCTTGAATTCCAGCTTGGACCCAGAGTGACCCTGGGCATGTCACTTAACCCCTCTGAGACTCAGTGTGCTCATATGTGAAATGGGCATAACCATGCCCACCAGTGCTCTGGTGGTCAATGTTCCAATGACCAAGATTTTCTTGTCCTCTGACCAAACTTGCTATTCCCAGACATCAGGTGTTTTTGACAATAATATCAAAAGCCTGAAAGATGAGGCACATACATTTTTTAAATTTAATTTAATTTTTATTTTTTTGAGACAGAGTCTCACTCTATTGCCTGGGCTAGAGTGCCATGGCGTCAACCTAGCTCACAGCAACCTCAAACTCCTGGGCTTAGGCGATCCTCCTGCCTCAGCCTCCCAAGTAGCTGGGACTACAGGCATGCACCACCATGCCCGGCTAATTTTTTCTATTTTTTAGTAGAGATGGGGTCTCGCTCTTGCTCAGGCTGGTCTTGAACTCCTGAGCTCAAATGATCCTCCTGCCTGCCTGCCTCGGCCTCCCAGAGTGTGAGGCACATACCTTTTGACTCAACATT
>CAUYRT010010924.1:0-33252 GCA_963574885.1 Lepilemur ruficaudatus | reverse complement strand
AACCTGGAGGGAAGAAAGAAATGTGAGCAGTACCAGCAGGATAACTCCCTCTTGGGGAGGTTTCTTGTCTGTGGATGAAATGGCTACTTTAGAGGTGACTGTTTTTGTTTTGTTTTCTTTTTGCTTGATTCAGCATTTGCTTTGCTCAGCATCCATGAACAGAGTGCTGTGAGGATATGTCTCGTCTGCACGACGCACTGCCGCCTGCTGCGAGGACGGGCCTGCTCCATCAAGTAACAGCCCTCCCAGGCTGGGCTGTGATGTCTTCACCATTTTCTGAGTGGCTCCAGCAACCTCCCAAGTCACTAAGTGCCCCTCAACTGGGGGAGACTGCACAAGCTAGAGGAATTACTGTTTCCCCTCAGCATCATACAGAGCTCTTCAGCTCTTCAGGGCCTCAGATTATGGGGTCTTGTCTTAGTTCCTCCAGACAACGTCTTCTCCGCCAGAGGACAAGGAGGAACTACAGGTAAGACTTCAGTATTCTTCTCAAAACTCTAAATGTATTACTCATAACACCTGGGTGAACAATACTTCTTTGGCATTTTTGTTATTTTTATTTGATCAGCCTGGCCCAGAGACCTCCATTGGACAGTTTTTACCTGTGAGTGTTCCTGTTCCCTACTTTGGGAGATCACAGTTGTATCTGGGATTGGAGTTTGAGGGGGAACAGTGACCAAAAGGCCTTGGCTCAGTCTCATCCTCGCTGGAATCAACTATGAAATAGGGCTTTGGGACACTTAAAAATGACAGTAGTTTATCCCAGGACCCAGTGATGGTTAGAAAATTCTGCAGGGAAAAATCTCATTAAAACAATAATATTAATATTAGAAAAATGTAAGGATTTTGCTGGAGATATAGGTTGTTTTGATTTTTGGCAATATGGCCTTTCAATTCGTTTCATGAGATAGATCACTCATATAGAGACACGTGAACTGAAAAATAATATTGTTATATAATAATAGCAAGTAGTAAGAAAACAAATTTAAGAAGTATGCTTTGAGGCTCTACCCTTGGCTTATACTGTGCAGATGTATTTATTTCCACTGTATGAGGGAGAAATTGCAAGAAATAGTTGCAGGTGACAACAACTTGACCATGACCCTGCTATGATGAACAGGGTAGGATTTTAAAACATAAAAACCATTTGGAGTAAAGGCCAGTATCTTAAAAATTATATTTAATCATGATAAACACAAATCCCTACATTTGGCTTCAGGAAAAAGAAATTAAATAGTAAATGACGAAAATGTCACCCTTTTTTTTAAAAAAAAAAAAGAGACTTTGTTCTTCCGTGTGGTGTATCAGACACTGTACTAGGTGTTGGGATTACATATGTTATGCACATGCCTGAACATGTGCGTAACACACTTGAAGTAGAGATGGATTTACACATAATTTAAGGTGCTGCAGGGAAATATGTGATATTAGACGTTTGCATCAGAAGGGAGGAGAACCGCGTGGCGGGGCCGCGGACAGGAGGCGTCCACAGTTTCCCGGACAGAGCGTGTCTAACGCTCCTCCTCACCCCGTACTATGTTTCTACTAAGGAAATTAGCAAGGAATAGTGTTGACAAGACTGCTTCTGTTAAGAAAAATTGAATGCTTCTTAAGGATAGTTACAATTATTGATAATGGTTGATTTGAGCACGGGGTGTGTGTGTTTAAGATCTAGATCATTCCAGTGCTCGAATTTATTTACTTTTCCATCTCCTGGAGAACAACCTCTTGCCCTCTCCTCCAACTTCACATCCCAGCCCCTCTCCCTGTCATTGCTGTCAGAGGATGGGCCTTCTTTGTGCCTCTCTGAGATAATCAAAGCGGTCAGAGACAACAGACAGGGTCTTCCCGCCTCGCCGCCGCCTCACCAGCCTCGGAAGCCACGGACTCCCGTGTGCTTTGCTGCACACCTGAGCTCCCCAGACTCCTGTCTACGCACAGGGGCCCCACTGACTTTCCAGGGCCCACCCCTCACGCGTTCAGGTACATTTCCGTGGTAACTGTAATCTCGTTCTCCTGAAATGATACATATGTCTCTCTCTACTGGAATAGTTTTAGCATACAAAAACGTTATTGAAGAAACAAAAAACTACTCCATCCCCAGTACTGCTCTACTCCTCTCGACATTTTATAGTAAGACTCCTCAAGTGAATTGCTTGACCTTCAGCTCCGAATTTTCTTCCCCTGTTTTGTCTTAAACCCACGCCGATCACACATTCACCTTCCATTCCACCACGCTTGCCAAGATCACCAGTGCTGCTGCAGCTAATCCGGTTTACTTAATGGATTTGCGGCCTTTGAAACAGGTGGTTACTTACCCTTCAGCTGGAAATCCCAATCTTTGAGTTTTCTTCTTAACTCATCGCTGCTTTTTCAATTACCATATAGACTACCTCCCTTCTCCCACCTCTGAACATTACTGGTTCTGAGATATATATAGTCTGTCCATGCTCACTGCCTTGGTGCCCTCCTGAAGTCTTGTGGCTTTAAATGCAATCTTTGTTTCATAACGCTATTGAATACAATGTGTATATGTTACATTACGTATTAATATATATAATATACAGTTGGATCTCTGTATCTTTGAATTCAACCAACCATAAATCAAAAACATTTGAAAAGATAAATAAAAATATCAATACAACAAAAAACAAATACATATAATAAGTATTAACCAAGCATTTTCACTGTATTAGGTATTATAAGTAATCTTTCTAGAGACCATTTAAAATATACAGGAGGCTGTGTGTAGGTTATATGTAAATACTATGCCATTTTATATCAGGGACTTAAGCATTCTAGGATTTTTATATCCACAGGTATCCTGGAACCAATCCCCTGAGGAAACAAGGGCTGACTGTCTCTCTCTACATTTCAGACCTCTCCCCTTATCTCATACATCCAACTGCATAGTTGGCACCTTACTTAGTAACCTCCAAATGTTCCAAGATGCCATGAATCTCTATTACTATTTCAGGGTACTATTTAATTTTAAGGTCTAAGCCTAGATTCTATTAAAGGGTATTGATAATCATGATGATAATGACTGATTTTTCTTTTTTAATACACTCACTCTAGAAAGTACAATATTAGTATTTTCAAATAATGAAATTGAAATCAGAACAGTTATGAAATTTTTCAAGATAACACAGATAGAAGGGCACCAAAAAAAAAAAAAAAAAGACTTTGAACTCCGATCTACATCATTGTGAAGTGATCCTTGACATCATCCTCTTATTATACCGAGTGACCACTCCTTTGCCAAGTACAGCTTTACCCTTCTGCTTGCTAGTCTCCTCGTCTGCTCTCCTCCAGGTAAGAGTCACTGAGATAACCAAACAGCAAATTGCTCTTTCTGTCTGACATGACCATTCCAGGGCAAGTCCCCACTTTCCTAGACCTGCCCAGTCAAAGCCTGAGTCCTCTAACATTTTATTTTACTTTAGTTTTAATTGAAAAATAATAATTGTATACATTTATGGATAAAAAGTGATGATATATGTGTACATTGTAGAATAATTAAATCAAGCTAATTAATATATCTATCACCGCATATACTTATCATTTCTTTGTGGTGAGAACATTTAAAATCTAATCTTTTATCAATTTTGAAATATATAACACATTATTAGAACAAAAAACAAATATCTCACACTAATAGGTAGGAGGTGATATCTCATTCAGGGACTTTGTCTATTGGGGCAAAGGACCTGAACGTATACATTTCTCAAAGGAAGGCATACAAATGGTCAACAGACATTAAAAAAAGCTCAACATTACTAATCATCAGGGAAATGCAAATTAAAACCACAATTAAATATCACCTTACACCTATTAGAATTCTGTTATCAAAAAGATAAAGCATAACAAGTGTTGGTGAAGATGTGGAGAAAAGGGAATCCTTATACACTGTTGGTGGAAATGTACATTAGTGCACCCGTTATGGAACACAGTACAGAGATTCCTCAAAAAACTAAAACAAGAATTACCCTGTGTTCTAGCAATCTTACCTCTGGGCACATATCCAAAGGAATTGAAATCAGTATGTCAAAGAGATATCTGCACGCCTGTGTTCACTGCAGCATTATCCATGATAGTCAAGATAGAGGAGCAACCTAAGTGTCCATCAACAAATAAGTCTATAAAAAAGTGTATGTGCTCAATGGAATACTCATCAGCCTTTAAAAAAGAAGGAAATCCTGTCATGTGCAATGATGGCATAGGTGAGTGTGGAGGGCACCATGCTGAGTGAAACAAACCAGGCACAGAAAGACAAATATCACATGATCTCATTTCTGTGTAGGATCTAAAAAAGTTGTACTCATAGAAGTAGAGAATAAAATGGGCTTGGGGGTGGGCGTGTTAGCCCAAGGGTACAACTTTCAGATAGACAGGAGGAGTAAACGTTTTAGTGATCTCTTGGACAGCATAGTGACTTTAGCTATTATGTGCTTGCTACCACCCTCCTACGGAAATACCCTGTAGCCTCCCATGGTGTGGTTCTCTCTGGTTACAACAAATAACAAACTCTATTATTCAACTAATGTTCCTGGTGGCCTTTGCTAGAAAACGTTGGCATGCATGGTTGGTGCAAAGTAAAAGGTAACAATCCAGTTTCATATTTTGAATAATCCTTTCTAATTATATTAGTTTGTGGGAGATTCCATTCTCCCACTTTTGTGTGAGGGTCTTGACCCAAAGTCTTGGGGCAATATCGTGGGTTCACAGGTCCTCTGCATACTTCCCCTTAAGCCTGTGTGAAGAGTAAAGGTAGAGAGTTGTTTTAACACTGAGGTGAAATTATGAGTGTGGCCACCACCTAACCCTGAACAGGGCTTACAACACTAAATGTTCACCTTGTTAGATCTGTCTTATTGTGTCCATATGCCAAAATAATTTGCTTTTGAAATTGTAATCTCAAACTCTAATGGTAGCCGTTAGTGTAATCATTGTGTCTCGAACTTCATGAAAGTATTCAATTTAACAAAGCAAAGGACAGAGCCTCGTAGGGCTCTCTGGAGACTGCCTTCTACTACCTCCTACTCATTTATGCAAGAGAATGTAATGAAACCTGGTCAAACACTTTGCAAAATGTATGTAAACCCATTAAGTGATACTGCTCTTAAGACAGAACTGATTTTTATTTCTACTTAGATTTTTTTGAATTTGTTACAGAGTTTTAAAAAATATCAGAAAAAAATAGAAGCATTCAAATGGAAAAAGTGAATAATGAAGATAACGTCAAATCAGTATTTAGGTGATTGCTCGGAAACACAGAAATAGAGATCACAGAATTTGAAGAGAACGTGAGTTTTCAGAAGCCAAAGTCTAGTCCTAGCCTGTCCGCTACACCAGGTACCTAGAGGAAATACATGTGCTGAGGGCAAGGCCAAGAAAGGATTCATTTTTTAAAAAAAATATGAGTTAGGATTCTTGCCTCGAACTTCAGAAGAATCCTTGTTCAATTATGCTGGATGAAGTATGAAGCGGAGAAACACACCCCACGCCCTTCCCACCTCAGCATAGACTAAAATACTCCAGCGATGTCTTTTTCTCCCTTTCCCCTTGTATTCAGCCCATTTA
Organism: Lepilemur ruficaudatus; assembly: GCA_963574885.1. Taxonomy (NCBI): domain Eukaryota; kingdom Metazoa; phylum Chordata; class Mammalia; order Primates; family Lepilemuridae; genus Lepilemur; species Lepilemur ruficaudatus. The sequence goes on along the minus strand of CAUYRT010010924.1, from coordinate 27,669 downwards.
GTATACAAGGGTGAGGGTGGGAAAAAGCAGAGCAAAGAAAAGCAAAATATTGGGAGCTTTTCTGTGCCAACTGAAGGGGCAGGGTATCTTAGTGATGCCTCCCGTTTCATTTGTCTGGGCTGGGTTCTCCATACTGTCACTCCTCCTCACCAGGGGCCTATCCTGTGCGGGACATAGATTGTATGTTGATTTTTCACAAGAAGTCAGTAGGTAAAAAAAGAAAATAGCATTTTTAAAATTTAACATGAATTACAAATACCTGAAACTGTCAATTTATACTTGTGTTAATTAAAACTTGGATGTTCTAAGATGTTTCTCACGACCCCGGTAGCTACACTGGGGTTGCTACACTTCTGTGCAGTGCTGGTGGGTGCTGAAGTCCCACGCGCCTGTGCTTTGTGAGAAAAGTTGTCCTAGCTGCGGAGGCACGGCATGGAGCAACGCAGATAATATCCCTTGCCCTCACGGAACTGACATTCTTACGTGGATTCATAGTAGACTGTGACAGTTAATTTTAGGTGTCAACTTGACTGGGCTAAAGCACGCCCAGATAGCTGATAAAACATAGTTTCTAGGTGTGTCTGTGAGGGTGTTTCCAGAAGAAATTAGCATTTGAGTCAGTAGGTGGAGTAAAGAAGATCCCTCCCACCAGTCTGGATGGGCATCAACTAATCGCTTTTTTAGAGAGACAGGGTCTTGCTCTGCCACCCAGACCGGAGCGCAGTGGTGCCGTCACAGCTCACGGTAACCTCAAACTTCCGGGCCCCATCCAATCCTTTCAGGAGCTGAGCAGAACAAAAAGGCAGGGGAAGGGCAAATCTGTTCTTCGCTTGCACAAGGCCGTCCACCTCCTCCTGCCTCCGACCTCGGCTGCCCTGGTCCTCAGGCCTTCCGGTTTGGGCTAGAGTATGCAACCTGCTTTCCTGGGCCTCCAGCTTGCAGAGGGACAGTCATGGGACTTCTTAGCCTCTGCCTTCATGGGAGCTGCTCCCTCATGATAAATCTCTTTCTATATATCTGTGTTTATATCCTATTGGTTCTGTTTCTCCAGGAAACCATGAATCAAACAATAGCATAGATGAGATACTGAGAGGTTGATGAGGAGATAAAAGTGCAGGAAAAATAAGGCCCATTAATAAGCGCATAACTCTAATACGCTTGAGATTTAATTTGAAATCTGACATTGAGAGAAGGAAGAAGTAGGTCACTCTCTGTGTGGATAGAGCCTCTTCAGTTGGTGTACAGATTTCAAATGAACACAATAGGGAGGTCAACCAAGGAAAGGGCACCTCCCTTTCAGAGCAGGGTAAGTCATGTCTGTCCCTGTTGTCAATCCTGAATATTGCCGTGAACATTGCTGCCAGGTGGTTCTCATGGGTGGGCCCAGACGCTTCAGATGCATCAGACACAGATTTGGCTCTAATATTTAGTGGCCAATAAAAAGAGGAAAACATAATCCATTCTACCAATTACAGCAAAATAAAATACAGAAAAAAACCATTGCAGAAGCAGTATTTAAGTTCTTTAGAGCCCTACAAGAAAAAAAACTGTCCTTGTAGGTTTCTCAAAGATTAAATCTAGTGCTTATATAACTGTTATGTGCAGACACCCTTCTCAGTGCCTTACATCCACTAATTCTTTTAATTTTCAAACAATCCTATGGAGTGAATATCAAAATTGCACCCAATTTGCATATGAAGACACAGAGACTAAGAGAGATTAAATAGTCGGCCCAAGATCTTATAGTTATGAAAAGGGAAAGAGGATTAGAACCCAGGCTTTGGCCAGTCTGTCATCTTAACCAGTCTACTAAACTGCCTGTCTCTACATTTTTTTCAAAAAAATAAAAATATTAATATAAAAATTTTAAAATACGAATCTTTTTGGCCTTCACACATGTAAATCTTTCCTGGTACTGAAACAACTGCTGTGATTGCACTTTCTAGTTCTCGTTCTCGAACACGAGTGCTCCCCTTTCTCTCTCTTGTCACCCGCTGTGCTCTGGCAGAGGAAGGACTCAGGCTCCAGTGGCGGGAGGAGGCCGACAAACCACGCCATGTGAGGCCTACGAATATGGGCTTCGGAGTTAGGAACTTTTACATGTGAATCCAAACGCACCCTGTGGCAGTAGTTACAGCTTTGACAGCGTATGCAGTAATCTTCTGTGCCTCAGTCTCCATTTCTGTATGTTGGAAATAGTAGTACTTGATTTGTGGGGTTTTTGATACAAGGAAGTCATCAGTATAAAGCCCTTATAACAATCTTAGCCCATTATAAATATATCCAAAATGCAAGCTATTATGGAGAGTTTTGTTGTATTAATCATTTGTAACATGTTTACAGTGAGAAATAATGTTTACAGGGAATGAATAATCACTGGAGAAACAGCATCCACAAGCCATTTTTCATTTCTTTTTGATCTTAAGTTGACGTCATTTATTAGCACACTAGAATATCTGTGTCACATGCTTATAAATCTAGAAAACTCCAGTAAGAAAACTAAAAGGTAAGTGTGCTCATCTCAACAAGGTGCAAGCAGTGTGCCTGAGTGAGAGAGGAAGCCACTGTAACTTGATGGCCTGGGGTCCGGGGTGCTGGCAGGGCCTGCCCGGGGAGCACCGGTGTAAATGCTGCTCTCTCCCTCCCCCACGCCACGCCACCCCACGCACATCTCAAAACTCCGCCAGCGACAAGCTCAGGTCACGCCAGAGTAGCATTCACAGCATCCACTCCATAATTAACGTGCACATAACGAAAGAGCCCCTTGTTTACAGTAATATTTGTATTCAATTTATCTTCACAATCTAAGAAAGTGTTTAATTTGCCTTAATGATATTGGCCACTCCAGCCTTTATTACAACATAGGGCATAATTACCCTGCTTTAACTTAATTTATAGACCTCATTAACACCCTTGCCTTTCCACTGTGATTAAAAAAACTCCTGAGAATTGAGAACTTTCTAAATGGTAGGAGAATTGTTGTGATTTATTGTTCACCCTGGCAGTCCTGAGCTCAGACTGATTTATTATTGCGGATCCCCACTGAGGTGAGCAGAATTTGGGGGGAAAGGCAGGGGTCCTGGGGGAGCATTTACTCTTCTCAGACTGAGGGTCACAGTTTAATATGGAGCCTGTTGCTTGCTGCACAAAAGCATGACGGAATCTAAGGAGGACAAAACCTCTAGTGATAACTAGCTTAGAGAATGGCTTTTTTTTTTTTTTCCCAAAAGGAAAGTAATTGTATCCATTTACTAGAAATGAAAAGCTAGGGCAAGTCTTAAATATTCCAGCTGGTATTCATTTTTCTCCCTCCCAGAGGGACGACTTCCACTGTGGTCTGAACACTCAACCAGTTACACGGAGCAGGAGTTGCTTATCTATTCTTTCTCTGACAAAAGATCCTATCTCCACATTTTCCCAGGAAGGGTGCTTATCTGCTGCAATATTCTTGTCTAGCAGATCAAAAGTACTGGCATCACAAGTGCCCTTAAGGTCCTGGAGAAAGAACTGGGACTTTCAGAGCTCGTGTTATCATTAGCAATGACCGTTTACAGCTCACACACAGTGCATAGTGTTACGTTACGTCTTATACCCTTTTCACAATAAGTTTAAAATATAAACTGTGATGGTGATGATAGGAGACAGAAGATTTTTCTAAATGCAAAATAGGAGTTAACTCCTGCCCATACCAGGATATTTTCTAGAGACAGAGTTATCCGTTAGAGTTCTCTGGATTCACTGAAAGGAACTGTGCATCGCGTTGCATCCGCAGAGCACGTTACATTCTTGCCCAGCTCTTGTGAAAGAAGCCACGTGGCTTCAGAAAAGGATCTACCCAAAGACTTAGGGCAAGCCACCCAAAAAATGTTTCCTATTTTTTCCTTGAACTCATTGTGATCTGGTTAACTACCACTGCAGGGGAGAGGGGAGCTCAATTAAAGATATAAATTGCTATTGACTTTATAACTTAAGTAAAGGGGTTGGGATATATTTAATTGTTTAACGAATTTTTATTGTCTTATGCTTAAAGTTCAGAGAGAGAGAGAAAGAGAGAGAGAGAAGAGGAGAGGAGAGAAGAGAAAGGATTCTTGCTCTCGTTATCCCTTCATTTTTATACCAAAGAAAAGCAGTCGTGACTCATTCTGGGTAAAGAGTTAATGGAGCATGTGCTAACTGAGAACAATCTTGTACCCACCAGGACTAGAGCGTTGTTTTTGATACTCCTAGAAGCTTTGCACTTTGTTTCCAAAGCTCTTTACAAATCATCATAAAAGAGAAATGATCTCAGAAGCACTTAAAGACTTTTCTACACCCACTTTTCCAATAAATCTCAACACATCTTTCATTTTGATCAAAGAAATGCAAATTTTCTGACAGGCAAACTGCAGCATGACTAAATCCAAATCGAGTACAGTACTTTTACTCAAGTGGAAATGATAATGAAACAAAACATAATGCAGTGGAACATAATGGAACTCACTCAGCTCCAACTTTCAAACCGTATGTATGTGCTTTACATCATTGGTTATTGTTTGGCACTGGTTTTGCACATATTATGTGAAAACTATTAAACCAGTTAGAAAGAGAAATAATGTTTATACACTGCAGGAAACTTAATGTACTTTGTTCCCCCTTAAATGCATTTTTTATTTTTTCCTATAACTTTGATTCATAAGAAAGTTACTTTTGATAGTAGTGAAATGATTCCTAACTAATTAGGGATGTAAGTTTTTATTTTTGTTAGGCTGAGTCTCATAATAGGTACAGAAATGGAAGTGTGTGGTCTAGTCTCTCCTCAGTGTGCAGGATAATGGTTGCTAGGCAGCCTCTTGTTGAGTAAAATTGAGTAATATTCCACTGTTGCTAGGCAGAATTTCTTCATCTACAGATGTCTTCAGTGATGCTGGGCCTCTGTATTTCCTTCTGGATCTATGCGGTGGGATGGGGCTTGCTGAGCAGCAGTCACTGCATGCGCAGGGCACACCGGGCCCCTGTGTGAGGACCGTATTTCTGCACAAGAGCTGAGCGGAAACACAAGTGGGCATTAGTGAGACAGACAGACAGTCGCTACCTGGAGAAGTCAGCCTGATAATACCCAAGAGTCTTAAAACCTGCATCATAAACGATATTTTAAATGAATTCTATTTTATCAAGGCAATACATGCACAATAGCTTAAACAGTTAAGCATTAAACTAAAGGATTAAAACTAAATGGCTCCCTGCTGCATCACGGCCCTCACTGCCAGTCTTCCTCTCCAAAAGCAACCTCTCTGGCCTCTTTGAGTTATTTATTAACAGTTTCCATAGTTCTAAATATATATGAAAAAATTGCTGCCCCTGGAGTCATCAGTTTTAGATGTTCTCTGCGGACTCCCTGCTATGGCAGACGAGGACGTACATCTCTCACATCGCCAGCCTGTTCCTCTCGTGTTCCTCGTTATCTTATTATCACGTTGTTAAAATTGGGCGTTAAAGTTACATTTGGGGCTCATGATATTATAATTTTCACCGTGTCATAATAGAATCAAGTTTACCTTTTCTTCAGTTTGTCCTGAAGTGTAGGATTCCTTGTTTGCCTGTTTGTTTTATTTGCTTTGACGTCTTGTATGTTTACTAAATCTTTTTGTATCTTTTTTTTTTATTTCTTTACTCCATTTTAAGTGTACAATTAAATGATTTTCAGTGAATTTACCGAGGTGTACAATTAATCACATGAATCAGTTTTTGAGGAATTCCTTTCCCCTATTGAGACCTCTAATTCTGCTCCCCAACTACTTTTCAAGCATATTCCAGCCCTCCACAGTGACCCCCCACGTTGCTCAGACTTGGGTCTACTCCCCATCCCCCAATTCCCCAGTGTTCGCTCCCACCCTTTGAGCACCATAGTGTTAGTCAATACCAGTTTGATGGTGAGTACAAGTGGGGCCCATTCTTCGGGTCTTGTGTCACCTCACTTCGAATAATGGGTTCAAGCTTAATCCAGGATAATATAAGCGGTGCTAGCTCACTGTCATTTCTTAAAATTGAGTAATATTCCACTGTGAACAAATACCAGGTTTTAACAATCCACTCATGAGTTGACGGGCACTTGGGTTGTTTCCATGACCTAGCAATAGTGAATTGTGCTGCCATAAACATTCGGGTGCAGATGTCTTTATCATAGAATGTCTTGTGTTCTTTTGGATAGATGCCTAATAATGCTATTGCTGGATCGAATGGTAAATCTAATTTTAGCTCTTTGAGGAATCTCCAAATTCTTTTCCACAAAGGTTGCACCAATTTGCAGTCCCACCAACAGTGTAAGAGAGTCCCCATCTCTCCACATCCTCGCCAGCATTTGTTGTTTTGGGATTTTTTGATAGAGGCCAGTCTCACTAGGGTTAGGTGGTATCTCATTGTGGTTTTGATTTGCATTTCTCTGATGATTAGAGATGATGAACATTTTTTATATGTTTTTTGGCCATTATTCTGTCTTCTTTGGAAAAGTTTCTGTCGATCATCCAGGCAAATGGAAGTCAAAAGAAAGCAGGTGTAGCATCTTGCAAATTTTGAGATGTTGGTCTTTCATTATCATTCAGTGAAAAATATTTTACAACTTTCTTTGTGATTTATTACTTGACTTGTGGGTTCTTTAGAAATGCGTGTTTCATTCCCAAATATTTGGATCTTTTCTAGGTGTCTTTGTGTTAATGGTTTCTTATTTAACTTTGTTGTGGGTTTTTATCAAGAAAGGATGTTGAACTTTTTCAAGTGCTTTTTTTGCCTCAGTGAAGATGATCACATGATTTTGATCTCTTGTTCTGTTAATGTGATGGACCCCAGTGATTGATGTGCATATATTAAACCAACCTTGAATACAAGGGATAAATCCCACTTGATCTTGATGTATAATCTGTTTTATGTGTTCTTGTTTGAGAGCATGTTATTTAAACTTTCAATCCTTTTGAATTCATTGAGACTTATAGTCTATTTTGACAGGTGTTCTGTGTGAACTTAATATCTGTATTAGCACACCAAATCAAGTGGCATCAGAAACACTAAAGTAAAAGTGGCTTAAACAATGGCTTAACTATCTTTTCTTTAACAGTTTGAGCACCTTAAGGATCCCAGGGCTGATATGGCTGTTCCATGGCAGCTCTGTTCTCTGCCTTCTTCAACAGTCAACTTCCATGTTGTGTTACAACTTAACTGCTCTACCTCCACATCCTCTTGCCAGCCAATGGGAGAGGGAAAAGAGGACACATATAAAGGATGCTCATTTACTGTAGGACACATCAATCTGTTCTTCCATTCATTGGCCTGTAAATAGTCACTTGGCTCCACCTAGCTGCAAAGGAAGCTGGAAAATGACTTGTGTTCAGCTTCAATTTTATAGCTCTAGTCTCAGACAAAGGAGGGGCAAATGGTGATTGGTGGCACTGAGCTGTCTGCCATGGCTCCTAGGACAATGTTCTCACTTGTCCAGAGACAAAGTGCTTCTACCAAAAAATATTTTTGAGAGTACTGTTTCACCAGATATGTGCTTACGAGTTTATGTGATATGGATTGAGTTTGCTCATGGGATTTTCTCCAATGGAGAATAATTTCCCCTAATGATTTTACTTGGAAAATTTTCAAATACTTAGCTACTCTTGCTTAGAAAGTTTAAGTTCCTCTTTAACAGGGATGCCAATATCATTATTTCACTTTTTTTTTTCTTGGTTCTTAAGTAGCCTGTGCTAAATGCTGAGTTTTGCCAACAAGTTCCTGGTCAGGGAAGCATAGCCATCTCCTATCTTCTCTTGGGTTGTGTTGCTCAGGACATTTGGATACATTTATGAATAATGTTGGGCAAAAAAGATTCCATGGACAAGGGAATTGGTATAATTCTATGAAAATGAAAAACAAGAATATTTTCTCTTGATTCACAGATGTTGCTGATTGTGAGACTGAGAAGGCAACATGCAAGTATATAGCATCTTGTAAACATGAACTTGCAATATATGACTGCAGGTGTGTGTTAAAATATCCTTTTGCCAACTGGGTGACTGATTTGGTTGATATAGATCATCCAGATTGTTACGGTAAGAACCTCCCAGTACTCTTTTCTCCATGAAAAAGGATGGTGAGGGGTGCAATGGGGAGAGCTTCTGAGAGCTACCAATTTCAGGCCAGGGTGAGAGAGCAGAGCTCTCATCCCTCATTTGTTGTCCTTGTTGTCCAAGGAAACATTATCCAAGCCCATGTCATAAATAGCCATCTCTATATAGATTCATTACAATTTATGTCACCTATACAGGTCTTTTTCCTGGCCTTCCAAAAAGACATCTCTAATTTTCTATGAAATTGTCAACTTCTTTATTTCTCACTCACCTTAAATTCAATTCCTGTGTCTGTCTTTCTTTCTATGTCCTAAAGCCCATGAGTTCATGCTGTTAGCTCTGATGCCAGCACAACACCAAGGCTGGTCTCAGCCTTCCCTGTTTCCTGATCTGTGACTTCTTTCTCCAAAAATGAGAAGTGTGGTTCTTACTATCCACAATGTATTTATTTGTTTGTTCAATCCTAGTATAATTCCATGTTTTGAGTTAGATGGAATCGATGTAAGTGCTGCCTCATTCACTTACTACCTGGGTTTCTGGTAGTGATGTTTAACTTCTATATGCCTCCTCTGTAAATAGGAGTAACACTAAGATCTACAGTGTTAGTTATGGGGGGTTGCTGCATTATAAATTACCCCCAAAATGTAGTGGCTTAAACAACACATATTTCTTTTTCAACATTTCTGAGAGTCCAGGTGAGGCTTACCTGGGTCCTTTGTTTTGGAGTCTGTCACAGCTGCCATCAAGGTGTTTTCTAGACTATGGTTTTATCTGGAGGCTTGACTAGGGCCGGATCTTCTTCCAAGCTCAGTCACATGTTTGCTGGAAAGATTCGGTTCCTTAAGATTTGGTGGACTGAAGCCCTCAGGTCATATTTAGTGGCACATGGGAGGCAACCATCAGTTCCTAGATATGTGGACGTCTATCACTTGCTTTATTATATCAAGGACTGGAAACAGCCAGAGAGAGTGAATAAGACAAAAGTCACATTCGTATATAACCTAATCACACAAGTGACATCCTATCACTTTCGATGTATTCTGTTCTTTAGTAATGAGTCACTGGGTCTGGCCCACAGTCAGTGGGAGATTATACTAGAATGTGAATCCCACAGGCAGTGATAACTGGAAGACATTTCAGAATCTGGGTTACTGGGTTGAATACTGTGCTCCCCAAATTCGTGTATACCTGGAACCTGTGAATATGATCTTATGTGGAAATAGGGTCTTTGCAGATGAAATCAAGATGATGACATACCGGTTTAGAGTTGACCCGAAATCCCATATAATTGGTGTGCTATAAAATGGAGAAATTTGGAAACACAGTCACACACACAGAGGGAAGATGGCCATGTGTACACAGACACTGGAGTTATGCTGCCACCACCCCAGGAAAGCCAACGATTGCTGGCAGCCACCAGAAGCTAGAAGAAGCAAGGCAGGATTCCTCCTTAGCAGGAATCTTTAGAGGAAACTTGGTCCTGCTGACACCTTGACTATGGACTTTTACCCTCCAGAGCTGTGAGACAGTAAATTTATGTTGCTTTAAGCTACCAGTTTGTGGCACTATATTATGACAGCCCTAGCAAACTAGTGCACCTCACGTATTCTTTATGATTTTTAATGAATGTAAAATATTTAGTCCTAGCTACCTAGGGAGGCTCAGTAAGTATTAGCTCTTATGCTACATAAGCCTGTCATAGAACCTTCCGCATTTTCTTAAAGAAGATACTGCAAATGTAATGCGTAAGCTACTGCTTCTATAGTATTAACTCAACTAATTCTGATTCCTTCAGGAAACCTTCCACACAACCCTGATGTGTTGGGGTTCTCTGCTGTGTGTCCCTCATGTCGTCACCTCCTATTTATTAAGAGCATCATTGGCAATCACTTAATTATTGATTTGTAATTATTTCCTTAACACCTTTACTTCCAGACTGCAAACTCCACAGGAGGACACCTTTGGTCTCTTTTGCTAATCTCTATCAGTGTGGTTTAGCATCGTGTCTGGTGTTGAGTAGGTGCTTAGTAAATACTGCTGACTTATGTTTGAAGATGGAAGCCACATTCTAATTCCCTTTTATAATTCTACTGTAGAGCACATTTTGGATTTCTTAGATGGGAATTGGGGTGGGTTGCAGAAATACCAGGGAAAGACTCAACTTGAGGCTGATGGGAAGACGTGAAGTGAGCCAGGGTGGGTTGTCTCCCATATCCCATTTCATGGCTACTTTTGCATCCACAGAGAACAGTAATGAAAAGACACAGTCACAAGTGAATATTCAGGTAAGTGGGGTGAAGCCTGGGTTTGGGAAACACCTGGTTTATCTCACCACATCTTTATCCTGCTGTAACACTAGCAGGTTCCCTATGGTTTCTAGTTTCTATGGTTTCTAGTTTTCATCCAGGGACGATTTTCTCCTGTAACTCAAGGGTCATTTGTTCATGTCTGGGGACACTTTTGGTTGTCACAACTGTAGGGGGAAGGTGTGTTACTGGTATCTAGGAGTTGAGACCAGAGACACAGCTCAACATCCCACAATGCCAAGGACAGCCTCCCACAACCAAGAATTGACTGGTCTCAGATGTCAGTAGAAATTAAGAAACTCTGACTCTCCCAGCTCTGCATAGTTACACTAGGCTTCACTTGTGTGACTTTCATAATGTGTAGAGAAAGACAAGATCTCTTCAGGACCTTGGATTAACCTTACAGTTGGTTCTCTTTCCTTGAAAGGTGCAACAGGTCCTGGGGGCAAAAAAGAAAGATAGAAAAAAAGAAAAAAAACTCTGGAAAGACTGACAATGCCTCAACTGCCATGTAAAGACCTGTGTCAGTGTCTGGACCCTCATGTCCACCCCACCTACTAGCACCTTAATAAATATTGTCTTCTGGGCTCACCCCTACCACATGTATGCATATTACTGCCTTCTGAAGTTTCAGTGAGGGTCTAACTAATTAGCTCTATTTGTTTGACAGGAAAATCTGAGGAAGACTAGAAGCAGAAGGGGCATTGCAAGAAGGGATACCGAACTACTCCAGAAAGAGGAATTGGATGGAAGTTCTGCTTCCCCAGGAAAGGGTAGAAGTTCTTTCTTTGATACAGGTAAGAGGTGCTGAGTAGACTCCTGCGACCTCCATAAAGATATCTGGGTCCTGGCAAGGGTGGGGTCCATGAATGATGAAATCAATGGGCTCCCAGAATCATAGTCTTCCATGCTGACATTACATGAGTAGGGCTCTGTTTTCAAAAATATAAATTCAAGGGACAAGAGAATACACCAGCTCTCTTCCCCATTCCAACCTCCCTTAATATGGTGAAAATTACTTAAGAACACATCCACCATCCTACCATGGCTGGTAGAAAGGAAATCACTTTGGGTTATTTTCTGACTCTACTCTCACATAGACACAACAACATGAAATTTACTTCATCTTTGGTCAACAAATAGATGTGGATTTTTTCTTCCACACCAAAGAAGCAATTTTTCAGCAGAACCAGCTGGGTGTCCTGTCATTCACTTGTGACATTCACCAGCAGGAGAAAGAATCAGATCCCACAGTTTGAGGCTTTGGTGCCACAAGAGCATTTTCACTTCAGATATGAATTCAAAGTCCCTGATACTTCTGACCACGTCAGGTTACAAATCAGAGTCCTGTGACCTCCCTCATTGTGTTCAAATTTCCTCACTGATCTCAGGGAAGCACTTTACTTGCATTTATCATAAAAAAAAATCACAAAAGATACAGATGACCCACCAGATGGAAGAGACACATAGAAGAAGGTGTGGGAGAAGGGGATGCAGAGCTTCTAAGCTCTCTTTGGGCGTGTCACACCCTAGGCATCTGCAAATATTCAGCTACCTGGAAGCTCCTGGAACCACGTTCTTCTGGATTTTGATGGGTGCCTCATTCCTTAGGCATGATTGATTACAGTATTGGCTGTGGGTATCAGCTCAGCATCCAACCTCTCCCCTTCCTTGTAAGTGGCATGTGTGGCACTGAAAGTTTCAACCCTTTGTATCATGGTTGGTTTCCCTGCAAACAGCTCCCATCCTCAATCTGTTGAAGAGCTGGCTAAGAGTCACCTCAATAGAACAGAAGATGCTACTGTAGCCCAAGAAATTCCAAGGGACTGAGGAGTTGAATCACATGCTTCTGATACTCAAGAAATTTCAAAGTTGTTAGGAGCTGGGTGTCAGGAACTTCAGTCAAAGACCAAATATCAGAATAACAGATTTTCCTAGTATGTCTGTTGCTCAGGAAATTGCAAAGGTTTAAAGAGCTCTGTGTCAGGACCTGTGGCTGCTCCTTCACCTCTGTATCTATTAATCATTTCAAAGAACCAACTTTTGGCTTTGTTGATTATTTATATCATTTTTCTGTTTTCTTTTACATTGATTTGTGTTCTTCATTACTTCATTCTACTTTCTTTGTATTCCATATTTAATTTTCTAAGTTTTTGACGTCTTAGCTTAGATGATTGATTTTTAAGCCATCCTCTTTTTCTAATGAATGTATTTCAAGGTTTAAATTTAGCTATAAATTAGAGCTATACACATCCCTCTAAGTATTGCTTTGGCTGCATTCTATGAATTTTGAGATGTTGGGCTTTCATTGTCATTCAGTGAAAAATATTTTACAACTTTCTTTGCGATTTATTACTTGACTTGTGAGTTCTTCAGAAAGGTATGTTTCATTCCCAAATACTTGGGGCTTTTCTAGGTTTCTCTGTGTTAATGGTTTCTTATTTAATTTTATTGTGGATTTTTATCAAGGAAGGATGTTGAACTTTGTCAAATGTTTTTCTGTGTCAATTAAGATGATCACATGATTTTTATCTTTTGCTCTGTTAATGTGATGGATCCCAATGATTGATTTGCATGTGTTAAACCAGCCTTGCATACCAGGGATAAATCCCATGTGGTCATCATGTATAATCTGTTTGATGTGCTCTTGTTTGAGAGCATACTGTTTAAACTTTCAATCCTTTTGAATTCATTGAGACTTGTCTTATACCCTATTTTGAAAACTGTTCCATGTGATCTTAATATCTGTATTAGCTCACCAAATCAAGTGGCATCAGAAAAACTAAAGTAACAGTGGCTTAAGCAATGGCTTACCCATTATTTCTTTAACAGTTTGAGCATAAGGATCCCAGAGATAATGTGACTGCTTGATGGTAGCTCTGTCCTCTGCTATCTTCAACATTCAAATTCCATCTTGTGGTACAACATAACTGCTCTACCTCCACATCCTCTTACCAGCCAATGGGAGAGGGAAAACAGGAGAAGTAGAAAGGATGTTCATTTTCTGTAGGACACATCATTCTGACCTTTCATCCACGGGCCTGCAAATAGTTTCATGGCTCTATCTAGCTGCAAGGGAAGCTGGAAAATGACTGGTGTTAGCTTAAATCTGTTAGTTCTAGTCTCAGACAAAGAAGGGGCAAATGGTGATTGGTGGCACTGAGCTGTCTGCCATGGCTCCTAGAACAATTTTCTCACTTGTCCAGAGCCCAATTCCCTGTAACAAAAAAATATTTGTGGAGATAATCTTTCATCAGATCTTGTGTTTACACGCTTATATATATGGATAGAGGTTATTCAAGGGATTCTTCCTTAAAGCAGAAGAACTTCCCCTAGTGATTTTACTTGTAAAACTTTCAAATGCTTAGCTACTCTTGCTTAGAAAGATTATGTTCCTCCTTAACAGGGACTCCTGTGTCATTATTTAGCATATATATAATAGGTTCTTAAGTAGCCTGTGGTAAATGCTGAGCTTGCCCACCTTAGTTCAAGCTCAGGGAAGCATAGCCATCTCCTCTCTTCTCTTGGGTTGTGTTACTCAGGATATTTGGGTACTTTCTGAAGAATGTTAGCCAAGAAATATTCCACGGGCAGGGGAACTTATATATGTCTATGAAAATGACAAACAACAATATTTTCTCTTGATTCACAGAGATTTCTGGTTGTGAGACTGGGCAGGCAAAGTGCAAGCTTATACCATCTTGTGAAAACAAAATTGGACCTATCATTTGCAGCTGTGTGTTAAAATATCCTCTCTTCATCTGGGACGCTTCTTTTCTTGATATTCATTTTCAAGGTTGTTATGGTAAGAACCTCCTAATACTCTTTCCTGCATGAAAAAGGATGGGGGTGACAGCTGGGGAGAGCTTCTGGGAGCTACCAATTTCAGGCCAGGGTGAGAAAGGAGAGCTCTGTCCTAATCAACATGTCTATTTCCTTTGTCCTTGTCCAGGGAGACATTGTCCAAGACCATGACATAAATAACCATCTCCGTATAGATTCCTTACAGTTTATGTCAACTATACAGGTCTCTTTTCTGGCCTTTGAAAAGGACATCTCTAATTTTTTTCTGTATTTGTCTGCTGATTTATCTCTCACTCACCGGAAATTCAATTTTTTTACTTGTCTGTCTATGTCCTAAAGCCCATGAGTTCATGCCATTAGCTCTCATGCCAGCGCAACACCAAGACTTGTCTCAGCCTTCCCTATCTCCTTATCTGTAACTTCTTTCTCAAACAATGAGAACCCTGGCTCCTACTACCCACAATATATTTATCTAATTGTTCAATTCTAGCATAATTCCATGTTTTGAGTTAGATGGATTGTATGTAAGTGCTGTCTCATCTCCTCCCTAGCTGGCTCTCAGTTACTGATTTGACTTCTATATGCCTCCTCTGTAAATGGGAGTACCACTAAGATGTATGTGTTAGTTATGTGTTGCTGCATAACAAGTTACCCCCCAAATTTAGTGATTTAAACAACACATATTTATTGTTTCAATGTCTCTGTGAGTCCAGGTGAGACTTAGCTGGTCCTTTGCTTCAGGGTCTGTCACAGCTGCCATCAAGATGTTTTCCAGATTGTAGTTTCATCCAGAGGCTTGACTAGGGCAGGATCTTCTTCCAAGCTCACTCCCAGGGTTGCTGGAAAGATTCAGTTCCTTAAGAGCCCTCAAGTCACACTCAGTGTATGGTGGGAGGCAGCCATCAGTTCCTAGATATGTGGGCATCTACCACTTGCTTTATTATAGCAAGGACTGGAAAGAGCCAGAGAGAGTGAATAACATAAACGTCATAGTCATATATAACCTAATCGCAGAGGTGACATCCTGTCACTTTTGCTGTATTCTGTTCATTAGTAATAAGTCACTTGGTCTGGTCCACAGTCAATGGGAGATTATACTAGAATGTGAATGCCAAGAGGCAGGGATAATTTGAAGCCATTTCCAAATCCAGATGACTGGGTTGAATACTGTGCTCCCTGAATTCATGTACACCTAGACCTGTGAATGTGATCTTATGTGGAAATAGGGTCTTTGCAGATGTAGTCAAGATGAGGTCATACCAGAATAGGGTGAACCCTAAATCCCATATAACTGGTGCTCTTATAAACAGAGGGAACTTAAGAAACAGACACATAGACACAGAGGGAAGATGGCCACATGTATACAGAGAATGGAGTTAGGCTGCCACAACCCCAGGAAAGCCAACGATTGCTGGCAGCCACCAGAAGCTAGAAGAAGCAAGGCAGGATTCCTCCTTAGCACCTTCCTTACAGGAAACATGGTCCTGCTGACACCTTGACTACAGACTTTTATCTTCCAGAGCCGTAAGACAGTACATTTATGTCTCTTTAAGCCACCAGTTTGTGGCACTATGTTATGGCAGCCCTAGCAAACTAGTACACCTCACCTATTCTTTATGATTTTTAATGCATGTGAAATACTTAGTCCTAGCTACCTAGGAAGGCTCAGTAAGTATTAGCTCTTATGCTACATGAGCCTGTTATAGAACCTTCTGCATTCTCCTAGAGGAGATACTACAGATGTAATGTGTCGACAACTGCTTCTATGTTATTATTAACTCAATTAACACTGAATCCTCCAGGAAATCTTCCATGCAACCCTGATGTGGTGGGGCCCTCTGTTGTGTGTCCCCATGTCATCACATTATTTATTAAGGGCATCACCTGCAATCTCTTAATTATTGATTTGTAATTGTTTGCTTAATGCCTTTCCTTCTGGACTGCAAACTCCACAATAGGACATCCTTGGTCTCTTTTACTAACCTCTATCCATGTGGTTTAGCATCATGTCTGGTTTTGAGTAGGTGCTCAGTAAATAATGTTGACTTAAGTTTTGAATGGGAAGCTGCATTCTAATTCCCTTTTATAATTCTACTTAAGAGCACATTTTGAACTTCTTAGAGGGAAATTGTGGTAGGCTACAGAAGCATCAGAAAAAGATATAACTTGAGGCTGATTGTAAGAAAGGATGTGAGCAAGGGTGGGTTCTCTCCCATATCCCATTTAATGGGTACTTTTCCCCCCAGAGAACAGTAGTGAAAAGACACCATCAGAAGTGAATACTCAGGTAAGTGGGGTGAAGCCTGGGTGTGGGAAGCAGCTGGTCCATCTCACCACATCACCTCCTGCTGTAACACTAGCAGTTTCCCTGTGATATTTAGGATAGAGTAATTCTCATCCACAGATGATTTTGTCCTCTATCCTGAGGGACATCTGTCCTTGTCTGGGGCACTTTTGCTTGTCACAACTTTAAGGGTAGGGGGAATGTGTGCTACTGGTACCTAGTTAATAGAGACCAGGGACAGAGATCAACATCCTTCAATGCCCAGGACAGCCTCCTACAACCAAGAATTGACTGGTCTCAGATGTCAGTAGAGATTCAGAAACTCTGAAAAGAGTGACAATGCTTCAGCTGTCATGTAAAGTCCTGTGTTGGTGTCTGGAACCTCATGTCCACCCCACCTAGTAGCACCTTAATCAATATTGTCTTCTGGGCTCACCCTTACCACATTTATGCATATACTTGCTTTCTGAAGTTTTAGTGAGGGTCTAACTAATTAGCTTTATTTCTTTGGAAGAAAAATATGACAAAGAATGAAAACAGAAAGGACTTTGCAACAAAGCCTACTCAAGTACTCCAGACAGTGGAATCAAGTGTCTGGAATGGGAGGTCTGCTTTTCAAGGAAAGGGTGGAGATTCTGTGTTTGATACAGGTAAGAAGTGCTGAGTAGACTCCTGTGACCTCCATAAAGAGATCTGGGTCCTGGCATGGGCAGGACCTATGAATGATGAAATCAATGGGCTTCCAGAATCATAGTCTTCCATGCTGACATTACATGAGTAGGGCTCTGCTTTCAAAGATATAATTTCAAGGGACAAGAGAATACACCAGCTCTCTTCCCCATTCCAACCTCCCTTAATATGGTGAAAATTACTTAGGAACACATCCACCATCCTACCATGGTTGGTAGAAACAAAGTCACTTTGGGTTATGTTCCTATGCTTCTCTCACATACTCAGGACAACATAGAATACTTCATATTTGGTCAGGAAAATATGAGTGGATTTTTTCCTCCACACTAATAAGCAATTCTCCATCGGATGCCAGCTGGGTGTCCTGTCATTCAATTCTGACATTATCTAAGTGGAGGTAGCAACAGATCCCACAGTTTGAGTGAGAGCTTAATCCCAGAGCGTTTTCAGTTCAGAGGCTCATTGCAAGTCCCAGGTTGTAACCTACAATTCTGACCATGTCCGGTCATAAATCAGAGTCCCGTGACCTCCTCCCTTGGGTTTGATTAATGTGCTCACTGAACTCTGGGAAGCACTTTACTTGCATTTATCCATTTATTATAAAAGATACAGATGAACAGCCAGATGGAAAAGATGCAGAGAGCAAAGAATGGGAGAAGGGGGTGTGGAGCTTTCAAGCCTCTTTGGGCATGTCACACCCCAGGAACCTTCAAATTTTCAGCTACCTGGAAGGTCCTGGAGCCATCTTAGTCTGGTCTTTGATGGGCGCTTCCTTACTTAGGCACAACTGATGAAAGAGGCAGGGATAATTGGAAGCTATTTCAGAATCTGGCTTAGAGGGTTGAATACTGTGCTCCCTAAATCCATGTCCACCTGCAACCTGAGAATGTGATCTTATTTGGAAATAGGATCTTTGCAGATGTAGTCAAGTCAAGATGAGGTCAAACTACATTAGGATGAACCCTGCATCCCATATAACTGGTGTTCTTATAAAAAAGAGGGAACTTAGGAAACAGAGACACAGACACAGAGGGAAGATGATCATGTATAGACAGACACTGGAATTATGCTGCCACAACACCAGGAAGGACAAAGATTGCTGGCAGCCACCAGAAGCTAGAAGAAGCGAGGCAAGATTCCTCCTTAGCACCTTCCTTAGAGGAAACTTGGTCCTACTGACACCTTGACTATGGACTTTTATCCTCCAGAACTGTGAGACAGTAAATTTATGTTGCTTTAAGCCACCAGCTTGTGGCACTATGTTATGACAGCCCTAGCAAACTAGTGCACCTCACATAGTCTTTATGATTTTTAATCCATGTGAAATACTTAGCAGGCCTAGGTACCTAGGAAGGCTCTATAAAAATTAGCTCTTATGCTTATGCTAAATTAGCTCTTAAGCCTGTTATAGAACCTTCTGCATTCCCTTAGACTAGACAGTGCAGATGTAATGTGTAGACAACTGCTTCTATAGTATTAAATCAATCAATGTTGATTCCTCCAGGAAACCTCCAATACAAGGCTGATGTATTGGGGCTCTGTGGTGTGTATCCCCATGTCATCACCTCCTATTTATTAAGAGCATCACTTGAAACCTCTTAATTATTCATTTGTAATTATTTGCTTAATGCCTTTCCTTCCAAACTGCAAACTCCACAAGAGGACATCCTTGGTCTCTTTTACTAACCTCTGTCCATGTGGTTTAGCATCATGTCTGGTGTTTAGAAGGTGCTCAGTAAATACAGTTGCCCGAAGTATTAAACTGGAAGCTGTGTTCTAATTCCCTTTTATAATCTACTGTAGAACACATTTTGGATTTCTTAGAGGGAAATTGGCGTGGTCTTCAGGGGCATCAGAGAGCGATCCAACATGAGAGTATTGGAAGAAGTGATGTGAGCCAGGGTGGGTTTTCTCCCATATCTTATTCAGTGGCTACCTTTTCCCCACAGAGAACCGTGGTGAGAAGACACAGTCACAAGGGAATATTTGGGTAAGTGGGGTGAAGCCTGGGTTTCAGAAGCAGCTGGTCCATCTCACCACATCACCTCCTGCTGTAACACTGGCAGGTTCCCTATGGTTTCTAGGAGAAAGTAGTTCTCATCCAAGGACGATTTTCTCCTCTACCCCAAGCGTCATCTGTCCATCTCTGGGGCACTTTTGCTTGTCACAACTTTAGGGATGGGGGAGAGTGTGCTCCTGGTATCTAATGAATAAAGACCAGGAACAGAACTCAACATCCTAGAATGCCCAGGACAGCCTCCCACAACCAGAAATTGACTGATCTCAGATGTCAGTAGAAATTAAGAAACTCTGTGAAAGAGTTACAGTGCCTCAGCTGTCATATAAAGACGTCCATCTGTGTCTGGAACCTCATGTCCACCCCTACTAGTATCACCTTAATGAATACTGTCTTCTGGGCTCACCTCTACCACATTTATGCATATTCCTGCTTCCTGAAGTTTCAGCAAGAGTCCACCTAATTACCTTTATTTTCTTGACAGGGTAATGTGAGGAAGACTACAAGCAGAAGAGGCTTTGCAAGAAAGGCTACCCAAGTATTCCAGAGTGTAGAATTGAGTATTTGGAATTCAAGTCATTCTTCTCCAGGAAAAGGTCAAAATTCTGAGCTTGGTATAGGTAAGAGGTGCTGAGTAGACTCCTGTGACCTCCATAAAGAGATCTGGGTTCTGGCATGGGCAGGGCCAAGAATGATAAACCTAATGGCTCCCAGAATTAGCTTCTATGCTGACATTACATGAGTAGGACTCTGCTTTTAAAAAGATAAATTCAGGGATGAGAGAATAAACCAGCTCTTTTCCCCATTCCAACTTCCTTTCCTATGGTGAAAATTACTTAAGAACATATCCACCATCCTACCATGGCTGGTGGAAAGAAAAAAAATTTGGGTTATGTTCCTACTCTACTCTCACAGTCATGACAACATGCAATATCTCATCTTTGGTCAACAAAATATGTGTAGATTTTTTTCCTCGACATTAAACAAGCAATTCTCCAGGAAATACCAGCTGGGTATCCCGTGATTCATTTCTGACATTATCTACCTAGCGATAGCATCAGATCCCACAGTTTGAGGGCTTAGTCCCAGAAGAGCACCTTCACTGCAAATGCCACTTGCAAGTCTCAGGTTGTAACCTGTACTTCTAACCATGTCTGGCCATAGTTCAGGGTCAGTGACCTCCCTCCTTGGGTTTGATTAATTTTCTCATGGAAGAACAGTACTTGCATTTATATATTTTTATAAAAGACATTATAAATATACAGATGACAAGCCAGATGAAAGAGATGCCCTGTTGACCTTCTCATATCCCAAGAATCTCAAAATTTTCAGCTACCTAGAAGACCTTGGAAGCATGTTTTCTGAGTTTTGATGGATGCTTCATTAGTTAGGCATGATTGATTACAGTATTGCCTATTGGCAATACATTCCATCTCTTCCCCCTCCCTGTAGGTGGGATGGGGTGGAAAGGAAATTTTCAAACCTTTAATCTCATGTTTGGTTTTCCTGGCAACCAACCCTCATCCTCAGTCCATCCTGTACCTGGATAAGTGTCATCTTGTTACAACAGAAGATGCTACTATAACCCAGGAAATTCAATGGGACTTAGGAGTTGTGTCACATGTTTCTGATACTCAACAAACTTCAAAGGTCTCAGGAGCTGTGTGTCAGAAACTTGAGTCAAAGACCAAATATCAGGACAAAAGATTTTCCCTTGTGCCTACTGCTCAGGAAATTACCAGGGTTTTAAGAGCTCTGTGTTAGGAATTATGATTTCTCCTTCACCTCTTTATCTATTAATCATTTCAAAGAACCAACTTTTGGCTTTGTTGATTATTTCTATCATTTTTCTGTTCTCTTTTACATTGATTTCTGCTATTTATTATTTCATTCTACTTTCTTTGTATTTCATTTTTAATTCTCTAGCTTTTTGACTTCTTAGCTTAGATCATTGATTTTAAGCCATCCTCTTTTTCTAATGAATGCATTTAAAGCTTCAAATTTATCTACAAATTAGAGCTATACTTTTCCCTCTAAGTACTGCTTTGGCTGCATCCTGCAAATTTTGAGATATTGGACTTTCATCATCCTTCAGTGAAAAATATTTTAAAACTTTCTGTGTGATTTACCACTTGACTTACGGGTTCCTTAGAAATGTGTGTTTCATTTCCAAATGCTTGGGGCTTTTCTAGGTGTTTTTGTGCTAATGGTTTCTTACTTAATTTTATCATGGGTTTTAATGAAAACAGGATGTTGAATTTTCTCAATGCTTTTCTGTAACAGTCAAGATGAACTCATGATTTTTATTATGTGTTCTCTTAATGTGATGGATCCCAGTGATTGTTTTGCATATGTTAAACTGGCCTTGCATACTAGGGATAAATTTCCCTTGGTCATGATTTATAATCTGTTTGATGTGTTCTTATCTAAGAGCATACACTTTAAAATTGCAATCCTATTGAATTCATAGAGACTTGTCTTATCATCTATTTTGACAGCTGTTCCATTTGACTTTGATATCCATATTAGCCTACCAACTCTTGTGCTATAAGAAAGGCTAAAGTTACAGCGGCTTAAACAATGGCTTAACTATTACTTATTTAATTGTTTGAGCATAAGGAGACCAGGGATGATATGGCTCTTTCACGGCAGCTATGTGCTCTGCCATCTTCAAAACTCAACTTCCACCTGGTGTTACAAGGTAGCTGCTCTACTTCCACATCCTCATACCAGCCAATGGGAGAAGTAAAAGAGGAGAAGTAGAAGTAGATGCTCATTTTCTTTAGGACACATCATTCTGATCTTCCATCCATTGGCCTGCAAATGGTTTCATGAATCCACCTAGCTGCAAGGGAAGCTGTAAAATGACTTGTGTTCAGCTTAAATTTGGTAGTTCTAGTCTCAGACAAAGAAGAGGTGAATAGAGATTGGGGGCACTGAGCTGTCTGCCATAGCTCCTAGGACAATGTTCTTATTTGTTCTGAGACACATTCCTTGTACCAAAAAAAATGTATGCGGATAATCTTTCCTCAGATCTTGTGTTTACAGGCTTATCTGATAGGGATAGATTTACTCATGGAATTTTTCTCCAATGCGGAAGTTCTAGCCATAGTTATCTTACTTGGAATGCTTATGTTACTTTTAAATGCTTAGCTACTCTTGCTTAGAAAGTTTATGTTCCACCTTCACAGGGACTTCATTAGTTTTTTTGTTGTTGTTGTTCTTGGTTTTTTTTTTTTTTTTTTTTGCTCCTTAAGTAGCCTGTGGTAAATGCTGAGTTTTCACACTCCTTACTTCTAGCTCAGGGAGGCATAGCCATCTCCTGTCACCTCCTGGGTTGTGTGGCCAGGTGTGTCTTGCTCAGAACATTTTGACCACTTCATTCCCACCAGCCAGAGATGTAGAGGGGCAATGCCATCTGGTCTACCCTGCACCGGGGAGATGGAATCAGCAGTAGGGGATCTTCCAAAGAAGGGAGTTCCTCAACAAGTTTTTACTCATGGGAAATAAGTACAAAAGGACTCACTTTCTTCATGTTTTCAGTCTATGAAACCAAGAGGTGCAGTGAGACAGGCGAGAAGACTCTTCTGGAAGCTGGAAACAACACGATGGATATCAACTGTGCTTATGCTTTCAAAGGAGCCACAACAGGTACTGTGCCTATGATGCATTTTATTGACTCCAAATTCTAGGCACCATTGTCTCATTTCTAGGTTACTAGACCAAGGGATGGGAACTTACAACATTTTCAAAGTCAGAAGATTCTAGAAGATTCTAGAATGAAAAAATCTTCCTTGATCACTGATCAGGCAATTTGGGAGATAAAGTTGAAACCTTAAAAGAACTGCACACTTTGTAGCACATACTTAGGTTCCAATAGGATTCCTTGACATTCTTCCTTAAAAGGGACAGTAGACACATGCCCAATTTTCATGTGATGTCTGAAAAGGTAACATTCAATGGTGGCAGATTGCCTCAAAGATCCTTTCCTTTGAGAAGAGTTTTATGAACCCCCTATTTAAAGAAGTCACTCAGTCTTATTCTATCCTATAGGCTGACAAAAGTACCTGCACTATGTCATTTTTTTCTAATTTATTGATTGGTTTGTTATCTACCTCTCCCCTCACAATGTTAGCTCCCTGATGGCAGAGATTTTGTCAGTTTTGTTCACTGCTGTGTTATAATACCTAGAATGTCTTGGCACACAGTAAGTGTTCAATAAATATGGGAGGAAAGAATAAATTAATTAATGCATAGAAACTATTTCAAAGAGTAAGGCCTGGCTACACGGAGGGTGACATGCCTGCTACATTTACTCCGAAAACGTTCCTGGCTATTGACTTATCTTTACTCCTTACTATATAGGCTACAGAGTAGGGGAAGAGAGGGAAAGGATCTAAAAATGAGTGGATTTTTTAAATGGAGTGAAAATAACACAAGTGGATAGTGGCTTTGGCCAAAATCAGGTGGTGGCACATGAATAATTAAAGTTTGGGAAACACCTGATCAGGTTACAGAACATCCTATGTGCATCGAACATCTGTGAATTAAATTACACTCTCATGAAAAGGGGAGGGGAAGAGGAAGAGAATGAGGTGGGGGAGTGAAGGAAATGAGTGAATTAAATGGAATGGGTCACCCTGCCCACCTTTCCACTAAATCAGACACCCCAGAGTGAGTGTGAGATGGAGGATGGGAGTGTGAGCCTTCCTTAGCCTTCCTCAGTTCCACCTGCCCTTCTGATGACCAGCATTTTGTCACACAACTCTGATTGTGATGTGTAAGGGCTCATATGTATTTTTACTACCCATTGATGAGCATATTTTGCACATATGCCTCTTAAATGTGTGGGACACTAAAATATGTATTACATAACCAAAAGTGCTGCACCCTAAACTTCACGTAATGTATTGAATGGGAAATTTAAGGGATTTCCGAGGGCTGTTCTAACTGTCCGTTGCTTGCCCTGTGACCTTCATCTAAGACACTATGGACCAACTTCCCAAACTATGCACACTCCCTAATGTTATTTCTCTTCTTTTTTTCTCAGATAGAAGTACAGTTGCCCTCATTGCTTATCAATCTGTTGGAGATATGCCGAATGGATCCTTTTTTAATGACAGAAGAGGAATGCGGGAAGTAAAACTAAACTCTCATGTTGTGAGTGTCACCACTGGCTTGAAGGAAAAAGTTTACCTGTCTGAACCCGTGGTCCTGACTTTTCAACATACTCAGGTGAGCAGAAGCCAGGGCTGGTTCTCTGTGAGGTGTTTTAAAGGGAAGGATGCATTATCAGCTTCTGGGTAGGGAAATGACTCCAAGTCTAATCACTCAGAGATAAGAGAACTCACAAGAAATGTTAGGACTGCTTCAATGAAACATCACCTCACATCTGTAGGGATGGCTATTACCAGAAAGTCAACATATAGGTATTGGTGAGGATGTGGAGAAAAGGGAATTCTTATAGATCTGTTGGTGGGAATGTAAGTAAGGGTAGCCACTATGGAAAAGAGTATGAAGGCTCCTCAAAAAATGAAAACTAGAATAACATATGATCTAGCAGTCCCGCTTCTTGGTATATGTCCAAAGGAATTGAGGAGACAACGGCACCCCCACGTTCATAGCAGCATTATACATAATAGCGAAGATATGGAAACAACCTCAGTTGTTTTTACCAACAGATGAGTGGATAAAGAAATATGTTTCTGGAATTTTATTCAGTCTTTGTTAAAAAAAGGAAATCTTGTCACTTGAGACAACATGCATGAACATGAAAGACTATTTTGCTAAGTGAAATAAGCCCAACACACACACAAAAAAATAAATTCTGAATGATGTCATTTATATCTGGAATTTTTTTAAAAGATCAAATTCCTAATAATAAGGCATAGAAGGGTGGTTGCCAGCGGTGGGGCATGGGGAAAATGAAGAGATGTTGGTCTAAGATGATAAACTTTAAGTAATAACATGAATACGTTCTGGAGACCTAATGTACCCCATGGTAACTATAGTTAATGACAATGATGTATCATACATGTGAGATTTGCTAAGACACTGTCCTCACCCCCACACACACAAAGTTAACTGTGTCAGGTGTTAGATGTGTTAGTTAGCTTCATTGTGGTAATCATTTTGTACAACATATAATATCCTTAAATGTATACCATTGTTGTTTGTCAATCATCCCTCAATAAATTCGGGGAAGAAAGAAACACCCAGGTACCCAGAGACTGCCTCAGTGGAAGCTATTCTCACATCGAAGTCTACAAGGCAATGCAGGAGGGAGCATTATTGAGCTCAGATGAAGCTAAAGCAGAAGGAGGGATCACATTGCCTGAGATGGGCACAGCCTGAAGCAGAAAGAGAGTGTGGAAGGAAAATCTGACTTCCCTCTCTTCTCTCCGGCAAGGATCTCTCCCCAGTGTCTCTCATTGGTACTGTCAATCGCTAGAACCTGGGTGAAGGAGTCTATAAGGCTCAATCCCAGGAGAGCTGAGATGGCCAGCAGAGGGCACAATAAGTGAAGAACAAACCCCATAGCAGGTGTGGTGATATGAAACTCTTCCCAACAAGCGTTTTCCCAATCCAGTTCCCAACACAGTGCATCATGACGAACCTATAAAGTTGAAATAACCAAACCAGGAAGGGCCCCACTTTCATGCTGTTCTTTTCCAGCCTGGAGGTGCAAGAACAAAATATTTGTGTGTCTACTGGGAAGAATCACAGGAAGAGGGGGGCAGCTGGTCCACGGAGGGCTGCTCTCACGTGTACAGCAACGATTCTCACACCCAGTGCAAGTGCTACCACCTGTCCAGCTTTGCTGTCCTCATGGCTCTTACCCCCAAGGTACCAACATTCATGGTCCCCGCCTGTGAACCTGATTGTGTCCGGGAAGCTGTGAGGTCATCCTCTGCATTTCTTAGAAAAAGGCTCTAAGATAAGGAGTCGTGGGGTAGTCACTTACTTGAGAGGGGATTCCAGGAAACACCAGTAGGGAACTGGGAAAATTAAATGGGAATAAGACAGTAGCGAATGCAGAGAGCATTATCAAGCCTGTCACCACCATGGGCAACGGGACCTTATGAATTCTTGGGGACTCCGGGAGTCATTGTAGAACACACATCTCAAAGTCATTCTAACTGAGTGGAAAGAGAGCTGGGGTATTTACACTCCAGCTTCCTTTAGTCATTTCTTGAGAGCTGCACCCAGGGGATGTTGATTCTCTGACACTTCCATGGACGTGAGCAGAGTGAGCTCAAGCTAACAAGGAAAGCCCTCAGACACCGGGGAGTTTCCTTGGCAGCTGCTACAGTGATAAGGTCCAAGGAGATTTTGAATTGAAATCATCTGTCATTCTGCAAGAGAAACTTACAGCTAAACCTCACCCTTCAGACCAAAGGAAGGCAACTGGCTGTCAACAATGACACAACATAGCCCACTGGACTTCCAGGTCCCTACCAAGTCTACGATATCTCATGTTTAAGGAAATTTACCAACCACCTACCCCTGTTTCTTTTTCACTCTCATGTATTGAACATTTGCTATATGACAACCACTGTGTTGCATGATTCATATGCACGGCCTCATTTTATTGCTTATCAAGTACCTACTATACAGCAGACATTGCTCCAGGCCTTGGAATATAACAGGGAATAAGACATATTTAAAAACAATCCTGGCCTTTGTGGATATTACTCTTGAGTGTTCTGCTGTCCAATAGGATAACCAGGCACAAGCGGCCATAGAGCACCTGGAATGTAGCCAGGGCAACCCATGAACCAAATTCTTACTTGCATTTCATTTTAATGATTTGAATTTAAAAATTAGAGAAGCATAGAATGTTTTTCAGTTAAACACAACTTTATGGTTTGGTAGGATGACATTTCACTTTCACCATTGAAAATGCAGTGTCTGAGTTGAGATATGCTGTCACTATGAAACATCCACTGGATTTCAAAGGCTTAATATGAACAAAAAAAGAGGATGTGGTATGTCTTACTAAGAATTGTTTACATTTACATTGATTCTATATTTAACTGATAATATTTTGAGTGTACTCAGTTAAATAAAATACACTGTTAATTTCACCTGTTCCTTTTAACATTTGTTATTATGGCTACTGGAAGATTTCAACCTACACATGAGGCTGACATGTCCCATTTCCACTGGACAGCACAGGTCTAGTTGTTTGGATTTTTCAACACTCCTGTGTGGAGAATACTATTAGTGCCCCTATGTTGAAGATGGGAACACCAAGTCTCAGAGAGGTTAAGGCACTTGTTCAGGGACTGAACTCAGAAGACCACCTGTCTTTCCATCAGGAATACAGCAGCATGGCTGGAAACTATAACAGATTCCTCCTTTGGTGGCTTGCAGGAGGATCCTGCGCTGACTGTGATCACTCACGTGGGGCTCATCGTCTCCCTCGTGTGCCTTTTCCTGGCCATCCTCACCTTCCTCCTGTGCCGGCCCATCCAGAACACCAGC